>CM057105.1:25171380-25173880 GCA_029959045.1 Taenioides sp. WSHXM2023
CTACATCACAGCAGACTGGTGAGTGGGTCTACAGGAGACTCATGAGTGGGTCTCCAGGGGACTGGTGAGTGGGTCTACAGGAGACTCATGAGTGGGTCTACATCACAGCAGACTGGTGAGTGGGTCTACAGGAGACTCATGAGTGGGTCTAGAGGGGACTGGTGAGTGGGTCTACAGGAGACTCATGAGTGGGTCTACATCACAGCAGACTGGTGAGTGGGTCTACAGGAGACTCATGAGTGGGTCTACAGGGGACTGGTGAGTGGGTCTACGGGAGACTCATGAATGGGTCTACATCACAGCAGACTGGTGAGTGGGTCTACAGGCTCCTGCACAGGAGAAAGTGCAAATACGATTTAGCAACCAAGAGAGTAGGAAATGGAGTTGGAATGGGAAAGGGGATTTACATGTACGGCTGGGCAATACGGAACAAAATATACGATTGATCATATCGATCAGTCCTGATTTTCGATTTGGTTTTATTGAGTCAATTCAAAAATAAAATGAAAATGGCTCTTAGTACTGATTTCATCCACATAAACAATACAGAACTTTAATCAGTCTCATTTACTCCTAAGTCTGAACACTGCTGTTACTGACAGAGGACTGGCTGAACATCTCTCCTGTCCCATATCACAGAGGGTGAGACATGATTCACAGTCTGAAAACACAGCTTTTTCATAACATGCAAACAAACTGTAAAACTCTACAAACAGTCCTTAAAACAGCCTTTTTGAAGAGGGGTTATTTAACTTGGTGTAATAACTGCTAACTCATTAAATATTTAGATCACCTTGGCATCTTTTATTGTTTAGAAAATGTTATATCCATCGAAAATGGATCAAAATGTTTAATTAGTTTCAGTTCCGTGCTTAAGTCACTCCCCCTTCCGGGCGATATCACAACACAAAACGTGCGCATCTAGACACTCAAGGACACCTTACAACAATAAACAAATACAAGCAACTCAGCCCACGTAGGCTTATGGGCTGAGTTGTGGATAGGATCGTACAGCCAACCACAAGGAGGGTTGAGACTGCTAGATTACTCAAACATGCATGGATGACATGTAAAACACACTATGACACTGCACTATGTCGGGAGTGTGCCTGTGCAGAATCATTCAGGCCCCTGATGGGTGTTTTCACACCTCTGAGCATACAGGCTATCACTATTGTTGTTGTTTTCTTTGTTTGTTTTGATTTAGGTTTGAGGATAGAGTTACCAATGGGAGACAGATGATGTCTGAGACCTCCATTTCTGTTCAAGGAAGGATGCTCTTTCTTGACAAAAATAGCCTCTTTAACTCCCCTCTCAAACCATTTTTTTTCTCTGGCCAAGATCTGGACCTCACTGTCCTCAAAGGAGTGGCCCGTGGTTTTTAGGTGGAGATGTACGGCAGACTGAAGTCCACTCTGGCTCTCCCGTCTGTGTTGGTACATCCTCTTGTGAAGTGGCTGTTTTTGTAGAGCTCACTGCAGTCTTCACTACACTGAATGGAGTAGACCAGATTGCTTTGTTTGTGGCTCGGAGTTTTGTCCTTAGGATGGACCAGTTTTTGTCTTAAAATGTTTGTGGGTTTGAAAGAGACTGGGATTTCATGTTGTCTGAAAATCCTCTGTAGTTTTTCAGAAACACCAGCCAGGTAAGGAATAGTTACACCCTTTCTCCTGGGTTTTGATTCTCTATTGTCTTGTTTTTAAGCTGCAAACTGCTGTGTGTGTGTGTTAGTCTCACAGTAATTTCATTGTAATTAGCTCCTCCCTTCAGGCAAATATAAAGCAGTGTCCTCCAGCATCTGACCAGAACTGAAGAAGCAGCTTGGATGAGCTGCAAAATGTATTTGATCAAAAAAACGTTTGTCCAGTTGACAGAATTGAATTTCTCCATTGCCATTTTAACATGGTAAAAAGCTGATATAGCAATTTGCATAATACCTCCTTTTTAATAATAACTTTAACTATCATTATTGTTTGTACAAATGTAAACTGTAAATTTGATCCTAATTGATCCTGTGTTACCGTGGTGATGTTCAGAGGCGCTCCGGTGTTGGTGTGGGGCCGGACACGAGCAGCTGTCCCACATATGTGTACCCAGAGCCGGTCAAGAGGCTGGTGCGTGCAGCCTTCCCCCAGGATGTGTGCAACTACCAGGACCCCAGTCACAGCCAGGTACCATTCTGCTTAGGCACTTCAACTGATACTTTGCAGCTGATGTCATCCACATTCCCTGGGGGTGCAGAAAGAGCTGACTTAATTGGATCTTCAACAGATGAGCTGATTTCTGCTATTAAATAATTCTCTTGCACATAAAATTGCAGTCACAAACTATCTAGCATTAGGTCAGAGTGAGTAACTCAAGAACTGTTGAAGTTTTTCAGTGAGTCACTCTCGTCTTTTAGTTGAAAATCAAATACCTAAACAGGACCATGAACAGTCACACTGTTCACAGGCTCCTAAAATGTGATGTTTAAATCAATTTTTATCAAAACTCTTTTTGT
>CM057105.1:25176380-25228880 GCA_029959045.1 Taenioides sp. WSHXM2023
AGTACTTAAAGCACTGCATTCTGTATGTGTAAAGAATCTTTTATTCCTCCATTGTGTCCTGCAGGTGTCCAATTCCCATCACCAAGTCCTGGTCCAGAGACTCCACAGACCAAAGAGAAGACAGAAGAACAGAGCGTCACAATAGAGGAAGAGCAGCTGCAAGTGTGAGTCTTACTCACTTTAAAGCAGTTGTATGTAACATTTCCAAAACTGTGTCCCCAGATATGAAGTAAACATGTTCAAGTCAAAGCTTTTACTGAAAACAAATATAATTCAGATTTTTATATGATTACAAAAACACTGGGCATGATTTCCCATTTTATGTTTATGTTTATGTTTAACGATTATTCAATCAGAGAACAGAATTAGCCTCACATGAGTCTCTGAATTTTGGAGGTGAGCAGGTTTTGTACATAATAAAGACTCAGAAACCCTATTCACACATGCAGCTTGACCCGAGAATTTACCTGCAATTTGCACAATACCAGAACTGATTGCCTGCATTTTTGATCTGGCAGTTTCTAAGGTAAATGTTAGAAAGGCTTCTGTGTGAATAATGCTGAGTTCAGACCATGAGTCAAAATCACACAAATACCTCTGGTTGAACCTTTGCATTTAAGGGCACCTCAAACTCAAACTCAAGCTCAGCTCCATCCGACATAGTGAATGGAGTGAGTACTGACTGCACCAGCTCAGAGCCACAGCAGTGGATACAGAGGAATGGGCACAGAGCGGGTACAGAGGAGTGGGCACAATGGAATGGGCACACATGAGTGGGCACAGAGGAGTGTAAAGTCAGTGAGAAGGTTTACACCACTGCGTCACGTCTCTAATTTGTTAGTGAGAGCAGGATTTGAACTGCCAATGTTTAGATTGGTGCACGAACACTGTACCAACTGAGCTTCTGTCAGCTCAGTCTGTTTTTCATTCATGTTGATTTTATCTCATTTCATTTTCAGGTCTGTCCCTGAATCCAGTGCTGTCTGTGTGAAGACAGAAGAGTCCTCACTACATCAACAAACTGTCCACAGAGAGGACACAAGGAACAGAACAACAGAGCTGAGACACATGTCCACAGAGAGTCCACTCAGAAGGGGACACAGAACACAGTGCTGATGACTGGAAACCTCTATTCAGCTGTTCAGATGCCCTGGAGACAGAGGTTGTTGGAGACCACTACAACCAGTCCAGAGTCAGAAACATCACTGCACCAAACTCAAGGTCTATCCCCCAAATACAAGTGTGCACCAGAGACCAGAACCACTGTGAACTATGAAGACATACCAGGAACAGCTGAAGAAACTGTTCGTAAAAACAGATTTGGGACTAACATAGATTTACAAAGACACATTAGAGTTCACGCCGGAGAGCGACCATTCAGCTGTTCAGTCTGTAAGAAAGCCCTAAACAGAACTCTACTAAACACACCAGAATACACAGGAGAGTAACCATTCAGTTGTCCAACATGTAAGAAAAGGTTTATATCAAACTATAATTTGAGGAGATGTGGCTGAACACCTGTCACAAACTCGATACACAAAGGATTGCATCACTGAAGGATTTGGTGTGTTCATGTGATGTTCCATATTATGACGAGCCTGTTGTTGATGTGTGGACCTGCTTTGAGGTGAATATATCCAATAAAATGTTTGCAACTAACAAAAGAGCAAATATGAGCTGTTTTTCATACATTATGGGCACATTTAATATGATGTATCATGAACTGACCGCTGGACACACACTTCAGACTGTCAGTGAACACTTGTGGGGTCCTTTTTAGGGACATTACATTGACCTACATTTCCTGGAGGCTGATCCTAACTTTAACCATAGTCAGATGTCTAAGCATAATACCACAGCACCTAAACCATGCCGTGGATCTAATAATAAAGATCATTCAGTCCTCACCATGTGATAAACACCAGCGCACACACACGTGTGTAATCTACTAAATAGTACATTTTCAGATACATCAGATACAATTCAGGAAAAGTGTCCCTTAACATGTCATACATTTGAATGAATTCACTCTTTTTTTTAGGTTTCCACATGGGTTTCTATCTTGCACTTTCCATAGGCATATATACATGTATGTCTATGGCACTTTCTGCTTAACTTATGTCCGTGTCGCACAAATGGGAAACGGCCGTTATTCGTTTTTTCCATTATTCATTTAAACACAAAATTGAAAACTTAAAAAAAACTAATCTTTATCCATTTTTTCATTTTGGTTTTGGAGACAAATAATGAAGAAAACAGTTTTTTTTTGTTTTTGTTTTATTTATTTTTTTGGTTTTATGTTGAAAAACAAACAGAAAGCACTCATATGGTAATATAGGAAGTGCTCCACTGTGTTTTTAAACTCCATACACCATTCACTAGAATCATCTGGATAATTTCAGCCCTAGAATTCCCAATCTCTACTGAACTAAAGGTAAAAGGAGCTGTTTTCTTAAAAACTACCACTACATGACGTCACAAGGTGGAACAGAGCATTTTGAGCTTTGGAGATGTAGGCAGAGTAATAATAAAGGATTACTCAGACATGTGAATGAAACAAAACATAACTCCAGGTCTGTTTTTGATGAGGACCTGTCTCAAAGCTCACAAGAGTCAGATTCATGTAATACAGGACCTTTAAACACGTGTGCTTATTGTGGAGAATATGGCCTCCCTCACACCTGCTGAACTTCACTGATGTAAAACTACACATGATAGGCCTATATTTTTACCACTGGTACTACCCACCAAACCAAGTCATGAGTGATTCAAATAACCTACTTGCAGCACTATTACATGAAGGACTGGAGTTTATAGCTTATCCTACTGTAGCAATTACGCCTCTGACCTGCATGGGGCGCTATTCCATCAAAAAACAAAACACTTAACTTTTCTCTGCGACTGAACCAGTGAAGCCAAGTGGAATTCCTAGGGACACTGGCAGTGAGATGAGTTCAGAGCGGTGCGTGAATTTGTGCGTGTGTGGCTGCTCTGGCGCGCTCCGGGACTCGTACGGGACTCTCCGCGGGACTATGGCGCTCTGTGGAGGACGCTGGCCCGGTTTGGCACACTCCTGCGGCGGGGACCGAAGTCGGTGAAAGTGTTGGGCTCCGGAGCAATGGACGGGAGCGGGGGGGACCCTTCGGAGCGGGCGCACACTCTGAGCGTGGCGGCCTACCTGCTCTGCTGGGCCCTATTGCGCTGGTACCAGGTCAGTCCCTTCACTACAGAACATGTGGAGGCAGCAACTTATTGTATGAACATCAACAAGTTTGGTTTCAGGTCCTCTATTACGCCAGATGAACTCTTAAGAGCTTTTAGCATGTTCTAATGCTGTTACCTCCTCTAAAACCATACCAGGAGTTACGTTTTGTTTCATTCACACATGTTTGAGTAATCCTTTATTGTCTGTCTACATCTCCAAGTGAGCTTTCTTTTACCTTTAGTTTAGTAGTGACGCTTTGTTTAATTCCACATCACAAAGTGGAACCAAGTGTTTTCTGTGTGAGAGAAGATCTCAGCCTAAATCTGCAGGGTTTGTGTGTTAAACATGTGTGAATGAAACAAAACACAACTCCAGGTCTGTCTGTGATGAGGAAACTACATTAGAACAGATCAGAAAATAGTCTAATAGAAGCCCTTTAAGGTTGATCTCAGTAGTTTATTATCCTCTTTTTAGGCGACATCTGATTTACACTTTAGGTATGGGCAAAATCAAACTTTAACTTGAGGCTGAGAATGAAACTTATTCCAAATGAAGTGGGCATAAACATCCAAATATCTTAAAGGCACTGTGTAACTTTTCTAGTTTCATCAAATGTTTTTCTTGGTGATGTTATTGTTTTGTCTGGAATGTTTCACAGTATGGCATTACACCATCTTTATGGAGACCAAACCAGACCAAGTTACAGGTCAGATCTGTGGAGAGGCGACCCCGCTCACAGTCAAAATGCCTGTTTATTTATTTTATTTTATTTGAGCTATAAAACCAACTATAATTGAATAAATGTAAGGTAGAGATGTTTAATGTCATACTGTGGAAACAAGCAGGTGACTGACCCTCCACCAGAAAAGTTACACTATGTACCTTTGAAGACATAGTATGCAAATTTTGCCATAAAATGGACTAAAATGAAAGGATGTTATTTTCATTTTTGATGTTTTTATAGCACTGAAAAACACAGAAAAACATGTGCCCTTACTGTGAGCAGTCTTGCGCCTCCATAAACCTGACTCTTATTTGGCCTTGAGGAGGGCCTGCTGCTTGTTTCCATGGAAATGTTGTTCCTTTGGCTATAATGTTTCCCACAGTATGAGACAAAACGTTTCTGTGTCCATGGAGAATATTCCAAAGTATGGCTTTAACTTCACATGCACATGCAGTTGACTTTCCACCTCCAGAAAGTTACTAGCGTATACTAGCACTTTAACCCATATTTTGCTTGGAATATTCTTAAAGAGGGGGTATTATGCAAAACCAACTTTTTGGAGCTTTCCATCATGTAGTGTTGTCACAATACTCACATTTTCAGACTTGATACTCAATACTGATTTTGATACCCAAATAATCATTTTAGACAGTATTGTCTTCAACACAAAATAATAGCGTGTGTATGACATCTTCATACACTCACTCTGCTCAAACTCAAGATGAAGCTTTTCACGAAAGGTCACATTTTATCCAGTGATGTGATTTTTTTCAGTATTGATACTTGCTTAAACGAGTATCTATTTTCGATACTCATTTCGTTTTAGTATCGGGTAGTATCTGATTTTCAATACTTTTGACTCACCATGTTCTAATGTTGTTACCTCATCAAAAACATGCCTGTAGAGATTTCAGATGTCGTTCATGCATGTTTGAGTAATCTAGCGATCTCTCCAGAGCCCTACTCAAACCTTTCTTATGGTTACGTAGTATGCATAGTTATGTAAGTGTATGTGTTATGAGTGAATAGCTCACAGAAGTGCAGTGCCACGTCTTTAAAAACTAACTCTAAAACCACTTCATAAATTAAACATGTCCACTGACTTCCAGACTGGAAAATTGCGGATCCCAATGAGCCGATTCCCGGCTCCCCCTACAGTGTGTTGTTGTCAAAATCATCACATGAAAGTGCCCCATGCTGTCGGCCCGCCTCTGGAAAACTACAGATTACACTAGTGAGCAGCTAGATACTTAGCTACTGGTAGTGGTGAAAATGGGTAAATAAAGATTTCTCAAAGATCCATAAATGACTCTAAATACAACTCTGAGAGTAAATGAGAGGGAAACAATTAAAACATGGTTATAAGCTAAGAATAGGTCTTTTTAAATTCATTTCATTTTTACTAATACTACTGAGTATTAACTACTAACACAACAATTGATTTTATTGTTTTGAAAATACTATAAAACATGTTCAATATTAAAGTATTATCAGTTTTTTGACACTCTGAGTCCCCCCTACGGCCCACATCTGTCATACAATATGTGTGTTATTGTTACATCCCATAGTGACCAGACATGCCTCAGCCATTATAGAGCTCATACAGAGGGTGCTGTGGGTGCTGTGGAGGGATGTGTGGGTGCTGTGAGGTGTTGTGGGGTGATGTGGAGGGCTTGGAAGGTGCACAGCGCTCACTGGGCAGGTGCAGTCATGTTCTTCACCAAAGGCTCAGCTCCTCCTCTACCTCACACACACGCACGCACGCACGCACACACACACACACACACACAGCAGACACATGATGACTCACACAAGGTCAGACTGATTCAAAGCTCACAGACAGTCCAGGTTGTCTTCACGTGACATTCACAATCACAACACTGTAGAATTCCTCTGGTTTAACCTGAGCTGGAGCACAGGGCAGTTTATCTGTCAGACTGCACATTTGTCGACCTGCTTTATGGTTAATACCTATATGTATATGTATATTGTATAAGCAGCTATTGGTCAAAATAGCTGTGTATTGTCTGCAACTAATTATTTTATTGTCAGAGAATCAGGAAATGCACTGATGCATGCTAGCCTCTGAGAGTTGTGAAAAGTGCTTATAGACAGTGCATATAGAATAATTAGGATGCTCAGAATGCATGAGGTAAATGCGGAAGAACTTTGGACCACTGCAAACAAAATTAACTGGTTTTGTTTTTCATGTGAAAATCAGGTACAGTGATTTTAATGTCTCTGTAAATATTGGACCAATCAACATGAAACAAAAACTGGCACAAAGTTCAATCTCATTTCTATCAGTAGAAATAAACCAAAGGGAAATAGTGCTAAAGACGTTGATTGTGATTGTAACCCATCAGATTCATACGAAGTTTGTGGAGACAGGATTCAGCATAAGTTTGGATATTTCTTTCACAAAGCACAGGATCATAGAGCGGTGACCTGGCTCTCACCAGACACCCATGGCCCTCTGAACTGAGTTCTACATCAGTCTGGGACAGCTCTCACTGAAAATGATCAGAACCAATGATCAAAGCCTTCACGCGAACACTTCATTCTGATTGGTTGAAGCCTCACAACAGCCAAAAAATCAAACTTGAGTTAAATCCAGAGGAGAGAAAAGCATGTCTTACTCTCCACAAGTTTTCTGCAAGTTTTTCACAAGCTAAATATGTGTAGAATCCCTCAAAATTGTCCAGGTTTTGTCAACTGGACAAAAGTTTAAAATAAATAAACTTTTATAATAAATAAACTTTTGTCCAGTTGACAAATTGAATTTCTCCTTTTGCCACAAACTAAGTAGTCTGTCTGTCTGTTTTGGTTTGTTCTGCACTGCCACAAACCGCAGGGCTGCGCTGTGATTGGTCAGTTTCGGCCTACCACATGCAAACAGTTGAACAAGATGAAATCTGAAGAGTTTGTGAACTCACAAAATGCTGGCAAGGTTAGAGCAGGTTAGTATGAACATTTTAAAACCAAAATGAGCAGCCTGACAGCAGCAGTTACAGAGAGAGGGGCCACAATTTTTCAATAAAAAGTCGGAGCAGGAGTCCATGGAGCTGAATCGAGTTCAAGAGTGTTGTTATTGTGGAAATGGTTGGGGAAGCCCTGTGCATGCCTTTTCCTGAATGTGTTTTTTTGTTTGTCTCCATAGAAACTCAGATGCCACGCAGCCCATGAACAGGTAAGAACCCCCCCAAACCTCACCCCATCAGCTTCACCATCCATTCAGTGTGTATGTGATGTGTTGGATTAGATGTAACCCCCCTGTAGCTTGGCCAAGTGGTTGAGTTGATATTTGATATATGAATGTCTATGGCTGGCACCACTGTCCCTGCTCCACCTGGCCCTAAGACTGCACCCCCTGCTCCACTGGCTCCTCGGTGGTCTGATCCGGGGGTCTGATCCTGGGCTAACCTACATTCCTCCAGGAGCTGTGGAGTAGGTCACAGGAGGTTAATTTATTTTATGTTTAAGTTTTTAGCCAAAAGATTCAAATAAAACATTTTAGGGCTTGTGTTTAAAGGGCCCATATTACCTTATTTTCTAATCTGATAAAATGTAGTTTCCTCATCACCAACATACCTGTAGTTGTGTTTTGTTTCATTCACAAAATATTTAGACTGAGTTCTTCTCTCAAACAGAAAACATGCTGTTCCACCTTGTGATGTCATTAAGTGGTAAGTCAGGAAGTGCTCCATTGAAGTAAATTTTATGCCCAGCACTGGCATTCTCTACTGAACTAAAGGTAAAAGGAGCTGTTAACTTGGAAACTAGCCCTATATGACATCACAAGGTGGAACAGAGCATTTTGGGCTTGGGAGACTAACATAGACTAGCAGAGTCTATATACACTGGACGACTGGACTGAGGGATTACACAGACACAAGACCAAATGGTATCGGAATTGGTATTGAGGATTGTGTCTGTTCCTTAGTATCAACATTGTGTTTGAAATCTTACTGTAACAACACTACTAGAGAACGAGCCTTTCTCTGGCCGTGTGGTGTGTGTGACCTCTCCCTCCTCCTGACCGGGCACACTCACTGGACACACTGGACACACTGGACATATGTCTCTGTGGCTCTGGCTCTAAGGTTCTCGGTCTGGTTCTTCGCTGGGCTTTAAATGGGAGCTGGTTGAAAGGGCAGCTCCAGACCACAGGCAGCAGCAGTCTAAGGACATTTTTAACATGAGTCTGCTCCAGCGTTCAGCAGGGCCACTGTCCACACGCCGGGACGGGACGCTCCCACACACACCAGAAAAAGAAAAGCCATGAAATAACTATTTATCCAACGACGTGGCTCCACAGATTCTGGTCAGGTTTACAGCTGGTTTTTGTTTCACAGATTCTGGTGGAAAATCAGAACACAGAAGGCCCCAGTGCAGATGGTCCAGTAGAAGAGTAGCTAGCACTCTGGCCTCACAGAGAGGAGGTCCTGGATAGGACAGGGTGATATGACAATAAAAATCTCAGTATTTTTTAGCATTATCTGGATTAAGATAAGATAAGATAAGATAAGATAAGATAAGATAAGATAAGATAAGATAATCCTTTATTTGTCCCACAATGGGGAAATTGCAGTGTCACAACGCAAGTTACAGAAACAGTAGGAAATAAGAGCATGCATCAAAATCAAGATAAATAATAATAAGTATTTACAATCAACTAAAAAAACTAAAAAACACAACACTGTAAGCTAAGCTAAAAGGCACAGGAACATTGCACAATAAGTGTTTTTGATTCTGAGATGATTGTGTACATTGCAGTGATGGACAGTGGTGGGTAAATAAATAATAGCAGGTACAGTGACTTACGATATTTGGCAATATTGTAACAAAGCTATGGGCATAAATGCGTCTGTCTGACAGTTCAAATGGACCTTTTGTTCGTTTTAAACCTGTTTTTATGGTGTTACCTCACCATAAACTTCTAATGCAGTAGTCTTATACAGCGCTTTTCCACGCACTCACAGTCGCTTTACAGTTTAGTGCATTATTCATTCACTCCACACTCTGTGATGTTAAGCTACTACTGTAGCCACAGCTGCCCTGGGGCAGACTGATGGAAGCACCACCAACACTCATACACTAAGCAAGTGTGAAGTGTCTTGCCTAAGGATACAACAACAGTGTGCATGAGAGTTCCCCACTGTGGCACCTGGTATTCCTAGACAAGACCAGGCTTTGACAAGGAGGTTTGGCCACATCTTCCTCAGAGGTGTATTGTGATTGGTTTGTGCATGTTTGAGTAATTCTGCATTGGCCTGCAGTTGAAGCTTGAGTGGTCAGAAATATTCAGTTTTCACCTGCCTGGGTGGATTAGGGACACGCATGGTCTGTGTGTATCAAAACAAATATGGCTTACAAGGGAAAAAGAAAAGACAAAAATATTACAGGGGAGTGAAAAACATGAGGGTTGGCGGTTCAGACCCACTCTCACTGTGTCCTTCTGCAAGACCCCTAACCCCCTTTGGCCCCAGTGTCTGTGTACACTGGTGTATGAGTGTGTTGAAAATGAGTGATCCTGGTTGTGAATTCTATGATCAAACTGCTTTAGATAAATAATGGAGTTTACATTGAACATGAATATCTCTGTATAAGTGACTGTATTACTAAGTACCTGAAAAAGCATATTGTGTCTTATTTCACCTGGTGAACTTTCAGATAGCTTCAGATACCCCTTTAAGACCATTCTAGAGTATAAAAATGACTTTATAGTCATAAACATTCACCAGACTGTCTGATCTGAGGAGCATTGTGGGATTTCTGTGTGGACTTCTGCCCCTTATCCTGCTGAGGCTGGCACCACACACTACCCACAGATTAGCCTCTTTAAAACCAGGTCAAATACGACAAAATCCTGTTCATTCATATTCACTGTAGCTCCGATAAAAGAATGACACAGAGCTGAGCAACAATTATGTTTGTGAATCCAGATCCAACCATCTCAAATCAGTGATGAGCTTGTGTTTATAGAGAGTTTGTACAGGAATGGAAAGCATGAACTAATTATTATTTTTTTTTAAATAATTTGTTTTAATAAGGAAAAAATATATAGTTTGTAGTATTAGACGGGAGCAGACAGGAGCAGAGTCTGTAGTAAACAGGAGCAGACAGGAGCAGAGTCTGTAGTAGACAGGAGCAGACAGGAGCAGAGTCTGTAGTAGACAGGAGCAGACAGGAGCAGAGTCTGTAGTATTAGACAGGAGCAGACAGGAGCAGAGTCTATAGTAGACAGGAGCAGACAGGAGCAGAGTCTGTAGTAGACAGGAGCAGACAGGAGCAGAGTCTGTAGTATTAGACAGGAGCAGACAGGAGCAGAGTCTGTAGTATTAGACAGGAGCAGGCAGGAGCAGAGTCTGTAGTATTAGACAGGAGCAGGCAGGAGCAGAGTCTGTAGTATTAGACAGGAGCAGACAGGAGCAGAGTCTGTAGTAAACAGGAGCAGACAGGAGCAGAGTCTGTAGTAGACAGGCGCAGACAGGAGCAGAGTCTGTAGTAGACAGGAGCAGACAGGAGCAGAGTCTGTAGTAGACAGGAGCAGACAGGAGCAGAGGCTGCAGGGCCTCTGGGCTGTAGTCATGTAAATGAAGAGCACATACATGGGCTGCTCCTGCTGTTACTGTGGGAGACTGAGGAAGAGGAGGCTGTCCCACTGCGGACTAGGGACAGGCCATACCACATTTTGTGTTATCAATAGATACCAGCTACTTTTGGGGGTAAATTAAGGTATTTCAGTAAATATATGTAAAAAAAATTAAAGGATACGGGACAGTCCAAAATGCTGCTGCTGGAGGTTTGGTTTTAACTCTGAACAATGAGAAATGGCCTTAACAGCACTAACATGCCTAGCCCGGTACTTGCATAGCAATATGAGTAGCTACATTTTATAGAACCAGTATCGATATTTAAATACTTTGATACTGATACTCCCATCTCTAGCACTGCACTGGAGACTGAGGAGGCTGTCCCACACTGGACACTGCATACTACACTACATATGCTTTAAGTTCATTTACATATTGAACATTTTTGATTCACTTCAGTCTAGATGAGGTTAAGCTATTATTGTAGCCACAGCTGCCCTGAGACAGACTGGCAGAAGCGAAGCTGACAGTCGGTGCTCCAACCCCAACCAACACACACGCCACATTCATACTCGGCAATGTGTGTGAGGTGTCTGGGCACCTGGTATTCCCAGGCGGTCTCCCATCCAAGCACCAACCAGGCCCAAACCTGCTTAGCTGTCAAGATCAGACAAGATCAGGCATTAACAAGGTGGTATGTAACACTAAGGGCATCTGGCTTAAAAAATGTGTCCTATCAATGATCCATTAACCCAAATGTGAGCTCTTGTGAATTCTGTAAAAACATTAGTGTGCATTTCTCCTGCTCTGGTGGATTTAAGACGAGCAGAGCCGTGACCTTTGAGCAGTAAATCTGTGGGCTCACAGTGTAACAGTTGAACTCCTCCCTGAGAGTCAGACCTGTGCAGGATGGAGGAGGGGGAGGAGCCACTGTGCTTCTGCTTCTTTATAGCTACTTTTTTAAATAGTGTGTTCCTGAGTGACACTTTCATGTAAAAAAGATTTTTAGCCTTTTTTTAGTTTCCAATCCAAAACCCAACTGGCTCTAGATCTGGCTGTAGACCCTCCAGATTAGACCATGACAGTACTGACTCATGCTCTGTCTAGATCCAGCATATTACACCCTGACAGTGTAGTAGACCCCGACAGTGAAATAGACCCTGACAGTTTGCTACACTATTATAGTGTACTACAGCTTGGATATTAAACACTGTCAGAATAGTAGACCCTGCTCATTAGACCATGGCGCTATAGTAGCCCTTACAGATTAGACCCTGACAGTGTGGTAGACTCTTACAGCATAGTACATCGTGCATATTAGACCCTGACAGTGGGGTGGATGTTTATAGTGTGTGTACCCTGAATGTTTGATCCAGATGGTGTTGCAAACTCTTATTGTGTAGACCCTGACAACTGTGTATACTATTATAGTGTGGTAGACCTGCAGATTAGACCCTGACAGCCTTTGTGATAAGTGGACAGTGTGGTAGACCCTGCATTTTACACCCTTTCAGTCTAGTAAGCACTGCAGATTAGACCCTGACTGTGTAGTAGACCCTACAGATTAGACCATGACATTGTAGTAGACCTTGACAGTGCAGCAAACCTTGCAGATTAGACCATGACAGTGTGGTAGGCCTTGACAGTGCACTAGACCCTGCAAATTAGACCCTGACAGTCTAGTAGGCCCTGACAGTGTAGTAGACCCTGCAGATTAGACCATGATAGAACAGTAGGCCGTGACAGTGTAGTAGACCCTGCAGATTAGATCCTGACAGTGTAGTACACTCTGGCAGTGTAGCAGGCCCTGTAGAAACCCCGGCAGTGTGGTGTGGAGTTATATGTCTGCTCGGTTCCCACACTCTCACATTAGTATTCCCAGTCCATCCCAGTCTGTTTAACTGCTGCTCCATTGTCCACTGTTACCATGACACAGTCCACAGCAGGGACCCAGGCCGGCCAAGTGACGCCTTTGTGATGAATGCCCCCCCACCCCACCCCCCTGCACTTGTTTAGCACACACATGAATAATCAGGTACACTGTGTGTGGCTTTGGGACCCCCACTCATGTACACTTCACTAATGTAGTGACACAACAAGGAGGACAGGGACTTCCAGTGGTACATGAGCAATGGGGAATGGGAGAAGTAACAGAAAAGAAGACTTTTCTACTACAGTTTGTAAAGGACTGTGTAATCATAATTCATAATCATAGTTCTTTTTGTTGTGTTTTACCCTGAAAAACTGACAAACATGCATCCTTTTTGTGAGCGGGCTTGCGTCTCCACAAACCTGACTCTTATTTGACCTGGATTAGGGCCAAAGGGGGGAAATGTTGTTCCTTCGGATCACATAAAATGATCTCCATGGAGAATGTTCTGAAGTATATATTTTTTCGTGTTTCCACTGAATCATGCAGGTGATGTAACACCTCCAGTCTCCAGAAAGTTACATACTGTAGCTTTAACAGACAATTTTTAAGTCCTATTTTCATTCTGTTTATCCTTCACTTTAAGCGCGCTCTCTGACATTGTATTGGATGTTCCACTCTCATGTTTCACTTTCATGAAGTGTTCTGCAACAGTGAGTGAAGTGCTTCTCTTCTGTCTTCATAAGAGTCAAAACAACTGAAGTTCCACTGTGGGTGAAATAATGTACTGTGACCCTGAGGTAGTTCTCATTACTGAGAGACGTCCAGTAATCTCCAGTTAGCGCCACTGTGTTTGTCAACGCCTGCTGTACTTGGGGCACACTTGCTCTGGGACTTTTGGGCCGTGCCGTGCTTGAGTGCGGTTGCCTGGGGTTCTGTGGCCCGTGTTCGCCCCTGCGCGGGTAGCCCGCGGCCAATGGCGTAGCCACTGTTTGTTTGTATGTTGCAGCGGAGTTGGCGTTTTTGGCGGAGAGGGTGGGTCCAGCAGGCATGGCGTGCGCGCAGGGCTTGTGTGGTGAATTTGTGCGTGTGCACGTGCCGTGCTTTGGCCCACCTCCTCCAAACGGGACTTTTCAATTTCGTACAAATTGCTTTCCTTCCTCTTTACAGGAGTGGCCACAGTTTATGAAAAAAACTAGTTCACTAGGTCACAAAGAGTGTTAATCTCGTGATTAAAAAGATAACTGCGTTAAAATTGTTTTGCATTAACCCGTTAATAGTGCAATATTTTTGGCAGCACTAATGATGACAAGTTTTTGGCCCCTCAGTGCTGCCCCCTTCTGCCCCTTCAGTGCAGTGCTCTTCTGTATCCTGATGGGAAACAGGTCAGCACATCCCTGACCCCAGAGGTCACCAGGTCATCGCCCCCCCCCCCCCCCCCCCCCCCCCCCCCCGTAGCTGTAGTTCTACAGCTGTAGTACTGTAGTAGAGCTGTAGTACTGTAGTAGTACTGTAGTAAGCTGTAGTATTGTAGTAAGCTGTAGTACTGTAGTTGAGCTGTAGTACTGTAGTAGAGCTGTAGCACTGTAGTAGTACTGTAGTAGAGCTGTAGTACTGTGGTAGAGCTGTCGTACTGTAGTAGAGCTGTAGTACTGTAGTAGAGCTGTAGTCCTGTAGTAGATCTGTAGTACTGTAGTAGAGCTGTAGTACTGTAGTAGATCTGTAGTACTGTGGTAGAGCTGTCGTACTGTAGTAGAGCTGTAGTACTGTAGTAGAGCTGTAGTTCTACAGCTGTAGTGCTGTAGTAGAGCTGTAGTTCTACAGCTGTAGTGCTCTAGTAGAGCTGTAGTACTGTAGTAGAGCTGTAGTACTGTAGTAGAGCTGTAGTTCTACAGCTGTAGTACTGTAGTAGAGCTGTAGCACTGTAGTAGAGCTGTAGTACTGTAGTAGAGCTGTAGTTCTACAGCTGTAGTGCTGTAGTAGAGCTGTAGTACTCTAGTAGAACTGTAGTATTGTAGTAGAGCTGTAGTTCTACAGATGTAGTACTGTAGTAGAGCTGTAGTTCTACAGCTGTAGTGCTGTAGTAGAGCTGTAGTTCTACAGCTGTAGTGCTGTAGTAGAGCTGTAGTACTGTAGTTGAGCTGTAGTGCTGTAGTAGAGCTTTAGTTCTACAGCTGTAGTACTGTAGTAGAGCTGTAGTACTGTAGCAGACCTGTAGTACTGTAGTAGAGCTGTAGTACTGTGGTAGAGCTGTCGTACTGTAGTAGAGCTGTAGTACTGTAGTAGAGCCGTAGTACTGTAGTAGATCTGTAGTACTGTAGTAGAGCTGTAGTACTGTAGTAGAGCTGTAGTACTGTGGTAGAGCTGTAGCACTGTCGTAGATCTGTAGTACTGTAGTAGAGCTGTAGTACTGTAGTAGATCTGTAGTACTGTAGTAGAGCTGTAGTACTGTAGTAGAGCTGTAGTACTGCAGTAGTACTGTAGTAAGCTGTAGTGCTGTAGTTGAGCTGTAGTACTGTAGTAGAGCTGTAGTACTCTAGTAGATCTGCAGTACTGTAGTAGAGTTGTAGTACTATAATAGTACTGTAGTAAGCTGTAGTACTGTAGTAGAGCTGTAGTTCTACAATTGTAGTGCTGTAGTAGAGCTGTAGTACTGTAGTAGTACTGTAGTAAGCTGTAGTATTGTAGTAAGCTGTAGTACTGTAGTTGAGCTGTAGTACTGTAGTAGAGCTGTAGCACTGTAGTAGAGCTGTAGTACTGTAGTAGAGCTGTAGTACTGTGGTAGAGCTGTCGTACTGTAGTAGAGCTGTAGTACTGTAGTAGAGCTGTAGTCCTGTAGTAGATCTGTAGTACTGTAGTAGAGCTGTAGTACTGTAGTAGATCTGTAGTACTGTGGTAGAGCTGTCGTACTGTAGTAGAGCTGTAGTACTGTAGTAGAGCTGTAGTTCTACAGCTGTAGTGCTGTAGTAGAGCTGTAGTTCTACAGCTGTAGTGCTCTAGTAGAGCTGTAGTACTGTAGTAGAGCTGTAGTACTGTAGTAGAGCTGTAGTTCTACAGCTGTAGTACTGTAGTAGAGCTGTAGCACTGTAGTAGAGCTGTAGTACTGTAGTAGAGCTGTAGTTCTACAGCTGTAGTGCTGTAGAAGAGCTGTAGTACTGTAGTAGAACTGTAGTATTGTAGTAGAGCTGTAGTTCTACAGATGTAGGACTGTAGTAGAGCTGTAGTTCTACAGCTGTAGTGCTGTAGTAGAGCTGTAGTTCTACAGCTGTAGTGCTGTAGTAGAGCTGTAGTACTGTAGTTGAGCTGTAGTGCTGTAGTAGAGCTTTAGTTCTACAGCTGTAGTACTGTAGTAGAGCTGTAGTACTGTAGCAGACCTGTAGTACTGTAGTAGAGCTGTAGTACTGTGGTAGAGCTGTCGTACTGTAGTAGAGCTGTAGTACTGTAGTAGAGCCGTAGTACTGTAGTAGATCTGTAGTACTGTAGTAGAGCTGTAGTACTGTGGTAGAGCTGTAGCACTGTCGTAGATCTGTAGTACTGTAGTAGAGCTGTAGTACTGTAGTAGATCTGTAGTACTGTAGTAGAGCTGTAGTACTGTAGTAGTACTGTAGTAAGCTGTAGTATTGTAGTAAGCTGTAGTACTGTAGTTGAGCTGTAGTACTGTAGTAGAGCTGTAGCACTGTAGTAGTACTGTAGTAGAGCTGTAGTACTGTGGTAGAGCTGTCGTACTGTAGTAGAGCTGTAGTACTGTAGTAGAGCTGTAGTCCTGTAGTAGATCTGTAGTACTGTAGTAGAGCTGTAGTACTGTAGTAGATCTGTAGTACTGTGGTAGAGCTGTCGTACTGTAGTAGAGCTGTAGTACTGTAGTAGAGCTGTAGTTCTACAGCTGTAGTGCTGTAGTAGAGCTGTAGTTCTACAGCTGTAGTGCTCTAGTAGAGCTGTAGTACTGTAGTAGAGCTGTAGTACTGTAGTAGAGCTGTAGTTCTACAGCTGTAGTACTGTAGTAGAGCTGTAGCACTGTAGTAGAGCTGTAGTACTGTAGTAGAGCTGTAGTTCTACAGCTGTAGTGCTGTAGTAGAGCTGTAGTACTCTAGTAGAACTGTAGTATTGTAGTAGAGCTGTAGTTCTACAGATGTAGTACTGTAGTAGAGCTGTAGTTCTACAGCTGTAGTGCTGTAGTAGAGCTGTAGTTCTACAGCTGTAGTGCTGTAGTAGAGCTGTAGTACTGTAGTTGAGCTGTAGTGCTGTAGTAGAGCTTTAGTTCTACAGCTGTAGTACTGTAGTAGAGCTGTAGTACTGTAGCAGACCTGTAGTACTGTAGTAGAGCTGTAGTACTGTGGTAGAGCTGTCGTACTGTAGTAGAGCTGTAGTACTGTAGTAGAGCCGTAGTACTGTAGTAGATCTGTAGTACTGTAGTAGAGCTGTAGTACTGTAGTAGAGCTGTAGTACTGTGGTAGAGCTGTAGCACTGTCGTAGATCTGTAGTACTGTAGTAGAGCTGTAGTACTGTAGTAGATCTGTAGTACTGTAGTAGAGCTGTAGTACTGTAGTAGAGCTGTAGTACTGCAGTAGTACTGTAGTAAGCTGTAGTGCTGTAGTTGAGCTGTAGTACTGTAGTAGAGCTGTAGTACTCTAGTAGATCTGCAGTACTGTAGTAGAGTTGTAGTACTATAATAGTACTGTAGTAAGCTGTAGTACTGTAGTAGAGCTGTAGTTCTACAATTGTAGTGCTGTAGTAGAGCTGTAGTACTGTAGTAGTACTGTAGTAAGCTGTAGTATTGTAGTAAGCTGTAGTACTGTAGTTGAGCTGTAGTACTGTAGTAGAGCTGTAGCACTGTAGTAGAGCTGTAGTACTGTAGTAGAGCTGTAGTACTGTGGTAGAGCTGTCGTACTGTAGTAGAGCTGTAGTACTGTAGTAGAGCTGTAGTCCTGTAGTAGATCTGTAGTACTGTAGTAGAGCTGTAGTACTGTAGTAGATCTGTAGTACTGTGGTAGAGCTGTCGTACTGTAGTAGAGCTGTAGTACTGTAGTAGAGCTGTAGTTCTACAGCTGTAGTGCTGTAGTAGAGCTGTAGTTCTACAGCTGTAGTGCTCTAGTAGAGCTGTAGTACTGTAGTAGAGCTGTAGTACTGTAGTAGAGCTGTAGTTCTACAGCTGTAGTACTGTAGTAGAGCTGTAGCACTGTAGTAGAGCTGTAGTACTGTAGTAGAGCTGTAGTTCTACAGCTGTAGTACTGTAGTAGAGCTGTAGTACTGTAGTAGAACTGTAGTATTGTAGTAGAGCTGTAGTTCTACAGATGTAGGACTGTAGTAGAGCTGTAGTTCTACAGCTGTAGTGCTGTAGTAGAGCTGTAGTTCTACAGCTGTAGTGCTGTAGTAGAGCTGTAGTACTGTAGTTGAGCTGTAGTGCTGTAGTAGAGCTTTAGTTCTACAGCTGTAGTACTGTAGTAGAGCTGTAGTACTGTAGCAGACCTGTAGTACTGTAGTAGAGCTGTAGTACTGTGGTAGAGCTGTCGTACTGTAGTAGAGCTGTAGTACTGTAGTAGAGCCGTAGTACTGTAGTAGATCTGTAGTACTGTAGTAGAGCTGTAGTACTGTGGTAGAGCTGTAGCACTGTCGTAGATCTGTAGTACTGTAGTAGAGCTGTAGTACTGTAGTAGAGCCGTAGTACTGTAGTAGATCTGTAGTACTGTAGTAGAGCTGTAGTACTGTGGTAGAGCTGTAGCACTGTCGTAGATCTGTAGTACTGTAGTAGAGCTGTAGTACTGTAGTAGATCTGTAGTACTGTAGTAGAGCTGTAGTACTGTAGTAGAGCTGTAGTACTGCAGTAGTACTGTAGTAAGCTGTAGTGCTGTAGTTGAGCTGTAGTACTGTAGTAGTACTGTAGTAAGCTGTAGTATTGTAGTAAGCTGTAGTACTGTAGTTGAGCTGTAGTACTGTAGTAGAGCTGTAGCACTGTAGTAGAGTTGTAGTACTGTAGTAGAGCTGTAGTACTGTGGTAGAGCTGTCGTACTGTAGTAGAGCTGTAGTTCTACAGCTGTAGTGCTGTAGTAGAGCTGTAGTTCTACAGCTGTAGTGCTCTAGTAGAGCTGTAGTACTGTAGTAGAGCTGTAGTTCTACAGCTGTAGTAGAGCTGTAGCACTGTAGTAGAGCTGTAGTACTGTAGTAGAGCTGTAGTTCTACAGCTGTAGTAGAGCTGTAGCACTGTAGTAGAGCTGTAGTACTGTAGTAGAGCTGTAGTTCTACAGCTGTAGTGCTGTAATAGAGCTGTAGTACTCTAGTAGAACTGTAGTATTGTAGTAGAGCTGTAGTTCTACAGCTGTAGTGCTGTAGTAGAGCTGTAGTTCTACAGCTGTAGTGCTCTAGTAGAGCTGTAGTACTGTAGTAGAGCTGTAGTTCTACAGCTGTAGTAGAGCTGTAGCACTGTAGTAGAGCTGTAGTACTGTAGTAGAGCTGTAGTTCTACAGCTGTAGTAGAGCTGTAGCACTGTAGTAGAGCTGTAGTACTGTAGTAGAGCTGTAGTTCTACAGCTGTAGTGCTGTAATAGAGCTGTAGTACTCTAGTAGAACTGTAGTATTGTAGTAGAGCTGTAGTTCTACAGATGTAGTACTGTAGTAGAGCTGTAGTTCTACAGCTGTAGTGCTGTAGTAGAGCTGTAGTTCTACAGCTGTAGTGCTGTAGTAGAGCTGTAGTACTGTAGTTGAGCTGTAGTGCTGTAGTAGAGCTTTAGTTCTACAGCTGTAGTACTGTAGTAGAGCTGTAGTACTGTAGCAGACCTGTAGTACTGTAGTAGAGCTGTAGTAGTTGCTGGTGTCAGAGCATACTGTCTCCTCTGACCTCTGACTGAGTGGGTCTTTCTCATGAATAAAACAGCAGTGGTCGTACACTGTGTAACTGTAGAACACTGAACACTGCACCAGCTTCTGCTCCATCTACCCCTGTATTCAACCTCTGCACTACATTACCCAACATGCCATATTCTGCAGCAACATATTTGTTGCAATCTAACGATGAAGAGCAACATTGTGATTTCTTTTTTCTTCACAAATGTTACTCATTCTGTTTTATGATACTTCAGTATTTTACATTTGCAATATAACCAAAAGAAATACAATCTATGGATTTTTAAAGGGCCCATATCATGCTATGTCATAATGTTCTTTCCTCATTACAAACACACCTGGAGTTGTGTTTTGTTTCATTCACACATGGAATTGGAATTGTCCTGGAATTGTTTCTCTCTACTGACCAAACCTACCACTACATGACATCACAAGGTGGAACAGAGCATTTTGAGCTTTGGAGATGTAGACAGACTAATAATAAAGGATTACTCAAACATGTGAATGAAAAAAAAAACACAACTCCTGGTTTAGATGAGGTAAAATCATTCTAACATGCCTTCACGCTCACAAAACTCAATTTTGCATTTTTTTCCATGTTTGTCTATGTGCTCTTATACTTGTTCTGATACAGCTCAGGATCATTCTAAAGACGTTCATTTCTGTCCCTTGAATATGACTTTTTTAGTACTGATACCTGCTCAAATGTGTATCTAGTTTCAATAGTAGTTTTAGTATCGATTAGTATCTGATTTTCGTTACTTGTGACTGCCCTTGTAGATAATGTATTAAAATAATGGAAGTTATTACAAGTTATTAAACATCACATACCAAAAGAGGAGGATTCTGTGTTTACAGATTATGACCCAGTCATTGTCTGGTTAAACTCAGAGGACTTGTAGCTTTTCTTTTGTGTGGAATTCCTTTGTGCCCAGTGCAGCGGTGTGAGCATCCAGAGAGGCTCCACTGTCTCCCAGCCCTCCAGCGCACTCACAGAGGGATCAGGTTAGACCCAGGGGACCGGCCGGAGCTCACATCACACTCAGCCTGTCGCAGCAGCAGAGAGTGGGGCAGACGGGCAGGCAGAGAGGCAGGGAGGGGCCGGGGGTCTGGGGGTCCGGCAGGGGGAGGGGAGGGGTCTGAGGGACAGTGAGGAGAGAACACGGCTCAGACACAGAGATCTGCATCAGCGCTGACCACTGCACCAGAGGTAGGTTAGAAAATTCTTCAGAAATGCTGTTTGGTGAATGTTTGGATTTAGTTAGGGTCTCTCAGAAGGTCTAACCCACAATAAGAGCAATATTTAACCATTCGAATGTGGGCGGAGCCTGTAGTTTCATTCATTAGTTCCACTGTAGCTGCCTTACTTCTTGACATCAACTGCATGGCAGTGTTGACAGTGGACCAGTGGTGTGACAGCACTGACAGTTATGGACCAATGGTGTGACAGCACTGACAGTTATGGACCAATGGTGTGACAGCACTGACAGTTTTGGACCAAGAGTGTAACAGCATTGACATTTATCGACCACTAGTGTGACAGCACTGACAGATTTGGACTAATGAGGTAACAGCTCTGACAGCTATGGACTGGTAGCAAACTGTGAACCAATGGTGTGATAGAGTTGACAATATGGACCAATGGTGTGATAGTCTTGACACTATGGACAAATGGTGTGATAGTCTTGACACTATGGACCAATGGTGTGATAGTTTTGACAATATGGACCAGTGGTGTGATAGTTTTGACATTATGGACCAATGGTGTGATAGTTTTGACAATATGGACCAATGGTGTGATAGTGTTAACAGATATGGACCAATGGTGTAGCAGTACAGACTTGTTAACCAATGGGTCACTAGCATGAACAGCTAAACCAAACCACTATGGCCCTCTAATGCTGCAGTAGATGTGAGGGCGTGTTGTGGTTTACATTTCTCCAGTATCTACTGGGCTCACTGCTCTGGTTGTGACACAATAGGCCCCTGTCCCCCGGGCGCTGACCTGTGAGAGTGGCTCTGCACAGCACCCACGGGTGCATTCTCCCCGAGCTGAGTGTGGGCTGGGACTCAATCTGAAGAACAGGCAGCTCCACTATACTTTCTATACTCTATTGTGAATCTCAGCGGTTTCTATATCACGTACAATTTACACATCTGAAGTATACAGTACCTTACAGTACCTTAGTATACAGTACCACACACTTTTAGTCATTTAGTTTACAGACAGTCCAGAGGTTGCTAGTACTCAGTTATATTGCATTTACTCAGTAACTTTTTTAAAGAAATTGTACTTTTCAAAGTACTTTTCTAGCAGCATCCTTTTACTCTTATTTTCTTTTTCTACAATTGACAAAAGCTTTTGACAATATGAAATGATTTGAACATTTGTGTTTCTTGCCGCACTCCTTCAGATATGATTTAGTTTGTCTGATTTTTTATCCTTTGAAAATACCAGAGTTTGAGCATTATTTCATGTTTTGTCCTTAAAATACATTAACAAATTAAGAATCAAATAATACATCTTGACAGTTCTCTTACTATTACTCGTACTTGAGTAGTAGTTTCCCCAGGTAAATTTTTACTGTTACTAATTTCTTGGATCACTTCTTTGTACCTTTACCCTTACTTGAGTACATTTTGTGGCCTCTATACCCACCTGATAGTGCCAATGTTTGAGATAGGTTTGTCAAAAGTATCAAAACCCTAGTATTGAAACTAGATACTCATTTTAGCAGGTATCGATCCTAAAATGTCACATTCACAGGACAGAAATGAACCTTTCCTGAATAGTTTTAGAATGATGTTGAGCTGTATCAGAACAAGTATAAGAGCACATAGACTAGTATACACCCATGGACCACTATGGAACCTACAGGACCACTGAGGGATTACACAGATATAAGGACACATGGGAATAGAAAAGAAAGTACTACCATTTAATGTTTACAATCACATTCTATTGTCTATTTAATTATCGTAGTTTTGGAAATGATGTAGAGGATCGAGTTTATTCCTTAGTTTGAAATGAAAACACCAACTCTTCAGACATTTCTTTGTACCTTTACTCTTACTTAAGTTTATTTTATGATACAACAGTGTGGTGTTAAACAGTGGCCTGTCATCTGCTTATACATGTTGAATCATAAATCGTCACTTTCATAATATTTAAATCATAATCACATGTGCTCAAACATAAATTCGCCCGACACTCTCTTTGCCTATGCTTGTCCTATGGATCACAGAAGCAGGCTCACTCAGAACCACATTTTTACACTTTCAGTGAAAGATGTACCCACAGGGCCTTTAAATGAACTAATGATTACTTTATCATGTTTAAGTTTTGTTTTATTTATTTAGTTTATTTATGAAACAGGGACAGTGCACAATATACCAATATACATTAACCTTAACAGGAGAGATGCTTTGTGCCAGTAAATAATGAATCATCAGCATTTCAGAATAGAGCTGAGCAATTAGTCCAGTTTTAATTGAGACTTTAATGAAATTGTCCACAGCCAATTCTTTGTGAGTGAAATCATGTCAGTCATTATTATATCTATCTATCTATCTATCTATCTATCTATCTATATATATATATATATATATATATATATATATATATATATATATATATATATATATATATATATATATATATATATATTATATATATATTTTACCATATCACACAGCACCACTTCAGAAGACCAGAAGGTGGAGCTATATTGTTAATTTTGCTAGTTAATGATTTTTTCTTTCTTTCTTTCTGTCTTTTTTTTTTTTTTTAGTATAGAATTATTGTTGGTATTTTGAACCCTGTTATATTCATGTGTTTCAAGCTGTGGCAATGGTCCTCCGTCGCCATAGCCATGTTATATCTATGGAAGTAGCAGAACATCTTGAATGACATAGCCAGAGCTTGAGTGTGATTGGCTGAGACAGAGCTTCTACGTGATTGGTTATGCTAGAGCTTATCTGTGATTGGCTGAGAGAGATCCTGAACTTCCTGTGGCTGTGAGGCGTCAGCGGGTGTTCCGTTAAGCTGCTTTAACAATTAGCAGAAGACAAAAAAAAACATGTGAATGGAGCTGAAGATTAAAGACAAGCCCCGCTCCCTCATCGGAAGCTGCTGTTTGATTGGACAACAGCTCATATGGCTCTGATGTTTCTCAATCACAAACAAACCTGGAGTCATGCTTTTTTGAGTAATCATGCATTAACGCTGGTGATGTCATAAGGTGGTGCCGCCCTGCAGATGTAGCTCCTCTGTGGTTTTAAAGTTTGTACCTTCACAAAATTATTTTACCACTCAAATGACCTTATTTAAAAAGCATATATTATCATTACCTGACAGCCAGGTAATGATAATAAAACTGGTGAGGCCTATTTTGTGTGCCATGGTTTAGTGGCCTTACCTTTCCTGCATTTCATTAATCACTGATGTATTGTTATTGTTAGCATGCTCACCTCTCCACAGCTCTGACCTATAACTTGGCCTGGCTGTGTCACCCGCTTGTCTCCATGAAGATCAGTAGGTTTGATGCCATAGTTATAGTCATAGTAGGTGGCAGACCATGTGCATAATGCATATTTGGACATGTCCTAAACAGAATATCTCGAGCTGATTCTCTTGGCTGTGCTTTGTCTTTGCTAATGTGCTGGAGTAGCTGACTGTGGTTGTTGACATGTCTGGGACAAAGACTCCCTCAGCGCCTCCATAGACACAGAAGAAAGTCCACTTCATCTGGAGATCAGCACATGTTTGCTCCAACCACAGCTCCGGGCAGCAGCTATTCAACGGCAGGCTCTTGGACTGATGCCCACACCATTCTTCCTATTTACTCTGCTGAAGTGCTCTTTAGCCAGGCCCAGAATCGTACCGGCATTCATGTTTTATAGGACCATTAGCGGTAAAAGGGTTCAATGCAAATGCAAGTACGGATCATTTTGTCTTCTGCTTTAAAATGAATATAAGCATGTTTACTGATCAAATGCTTTGGAAACGAGTAACTCTTTGTTCATCATTAGATAACACCTGGATTTTTAGTATTTAAAAGCAACAGTGGCTCAGTATTTTCCCCCGACCAGATGGATGCCAGTTTAAATCTTAACCTCTAAACCTATACTGTGATTGTGCCTTAAAGCAAAACACTTGACCAACACTGTCTGCTCCAGTCACAGTGCTATGACAGGAAGAGTTCCAGCAGTATCCGCCCTGAATGAAAGGGAGACTATTGAGCTTTCTGATGGAAGGTCCGCCACCTGCTTGTCTTGTCTCCATGGAGATGTTATTGCCTGGAGTTGTATTAAAGTTCCATAACTTCATCAGGCCAGGTCAGATCTGTTGAGAGGTGGCTCCACTCAAAGCAAGAAAGCATGTTTTTCAATGTATTTAATGACTTCCACAGGACAGGGACACTTCTCACCCTCTGCACCGGACTGTAGAGGAACTGAGCAGCACCTTCAGCGGCCGACTGAGGCACCCTCAGTGCAAGAAGGAACGCTACCGCAGGTCCTTCATCCCCACTGCTGTCAGACTGTACAACTCCACTGTGTAACACATGCAATAACCTGTGCAATAACCTGTGCAATAGCCCGTGCAATAACCTGTAACCATGTCACCTCATCAGTAACCGCCTCCACTGTCCTCAGATTATATATTTATATATTTGTATTCTTTTACACATATATATATATATATACACCGTATTTTCCGGACTATTGAGCGCACCTGAATATAAGCCGCATCAACTAAATTTTCAAACAATTTTATTTTTGTACATATATAGGCCGCACCTGTCTATAAGCCGCAGGTGTCCACGTCACTGAACATGTGTCATTCAACTCTATCTATGTGCAATACTGAAGACCTCTGGTACAATTCACTCATGTCACTTACTGATATTTATCCTGTCTGTACATA
The DNA here is from genome assembly GCA_029959045.1 of Taenioides sp. WSHXM2023. Lineage (NCBI taxonomy): Eukaryota > Metazoa > Chordata > Actinopteri > Gobiiformes > Gobiidae > Taenioides > Taenioides sp. WSHXM2023. The sequence continues at coordinate 25,201,538 of CM057105.1, forward strand.
AACATAGTCATTACTGTAAATAACATAATATACTGAAGTCACTTTACTGAGATTTACTCTGTTCATATGCTGCACTGTTACTTTTATTGTACATAATAGTATTTTTTGGTATTTTATATTTTGTATTTTATATTTTTGCTCCACCAAAACAAAATTAGAGTCTATCTTTAAGTCTATTTCTAAATTATTCTCTTTTTAGCTATTATCTATTATCTTGTTTTATTGCATGTTCCATTTTCCTGCTGTTCTTGAACTGTGCGTTGCAACACTGGAATTTCCCCACTGTGGGACTAATAAAGGCATATCTTATCTTCAAGAAGTTTTCAAGTTCCGAGCATCTGCTTGTATTGCCTCTAAAGCTTTTGTCGTCTTTTTGCATTGAGTCAGTTCGTCACGCGCGAGAGTCGCTCTGGCGCTCTACTGCGCCTGTCTCGAGCAGAAAGAGCCGCTGTCCTGTCTTGTATCATGTAAGAGTCTTGTAGGATTTCAGCAGATTTCAGGCTCTCCCGGGGGTCGGGGTTAGTTGTATCGATCATGTATGAGTGGATGTCCAGCTACTGAAGTTTGAGACGTTTCGTCTCGTCATTTACGCCTCACCTGCATTTAACACATACGGGTCATTAAGACGTATCCCACTCACTAATGTTCATTTAGCAGCAGAACTTATTTTATCACGCAGCGATAAACTGTTTTAGTGCTGACAACAGCGCTAGCGAGTGTTCTAACTAACCCTAACCCATGTTAACCGCACAGACAGCGGCGCTTTCTGCACTCAAGCATCCGCTGTGTTCATAGACGAATAATCCGTCCATATATTAGCCGCATCGGTGTATAAACTGCAGGGTTCAAAGTGTGAGAAAAAAGTAGCGGCTTATAGTCCGGAAAATACGGTGTGTATATATATATATATATATATATATATATATATATATATATATATATATATATATATATATATATATATATATATATATATATATATATATATATGTATATATAATATAATAGATATGCTTTATTTATATATTTACATTTCTTTCACTCCCTGTACATAAGAGCTACCTGATGTTGTAAATATGTTAATATTTATTGTGATTTTATTTTTTATTTACTTATTGTTCTGAGTGTTTGCACAATTTTTCACAACTTTTTGCACTATACTGTCCCCTGACTGTGAGCTTCTGTCACGAGTGAATTTCTCCTCTGTGAGATCAATAAAGTCTTATCTTATCTTATCTTATCTTATTTATTAACACCTTTAACTGAATGTGAGATATAAAAGTTTAAAAGCTTGTTTTTCCATGAGCAAAATGTCTTCCCTCTGGCAGATTTGCCTGTTATTAAGCAAAACAAAAACATCAGGATCATGTGGAGCGGGTTAATTTGAATATTTTAAGATCAAAATGACAAGTCTGACACTTCCTTTATGGAATGCAGCGGCTAGTGCGCTAGTATGTCCATTTATCTATACAGTCTAATAATCAGGAAATGTACAAGTTGTTGTTAGCCTTACCATGGCATTAAAACTATACTTTTCTGAAAGTTGTGAAAAGTGCTTATAAACTCATCATGGTGAATAATTAGGATGCTCTGAATGCATAAGGTATAAATGAGGAATAACTTTGGACCACTGCAGACTGTTTACAATGAACTAGTTCTGTTTTTCTTTAATGACTTAATACCATACTATGGAAATTTCTTGGAGTGCAAACAAATAAATGTATAAAACTTTACATAACTGAACTAAAAGGAAAACCAGCCAACCCACAGTGACCAGTAACCCAGCCAAGGCTTGTCCATCACACTGCAGATGAACTGTCAGCCCCGTGCTGGCCTCCTGAGTTATTTATAGCACTCTTCTTTAGCCTGTGCTGGTCCTGTGAAGCACAGATCAGTGAGGACATGCTGTTTTAAACCAGGATTAGAACCAGGGATGCTACCACAACAGCTAGCACAGTTTGTTGACACTCGTTTAATGTCGGCTGTAAACGTTTTTAAGGAGAGATGGACAGGAGCAGAGAGGAGGTGAGGAGGAGGAGGAGGAGAGCAGGGAGAGCTGGAAGAGTTTAGTCCAGGATGGAGCAGCGTGTGGGGGCATGCCTGTGAGCCTGGGCCCCTGGGTGACCATGGGGGCTGTACTGAGCTGGCTGTCAGCTCAGGTCTACAGTCTGCTGCTGCACGCTGCCGCAGCATGGAGCCACCTCCGAGTGAGTAACATCACCAGTGTGTGTGCATCTCAGTCATTAGCAGTGCAGGAATACTGTGATATATAGAAATATATATATACCACCCACCGATCCAGATTTTTCAGTTCAGATACCAATTCAATACTACTATCTACCGATACCCGATATCAACCAATACTAATGCAGAGACTGAAAACAGCATTTATTTTCTTTAAACAAAAATAAGAAAAAAAATGTTCCACAGGTGTTATTTAGCTATTTTGGTAGTATTTTTATGTACTATTGTGTAGTTTTTTTTTATCCCTCAAGTAACTACTGAACAACTTTGTGTTTCAACTAGAACCAGAAATAGTCTTACATCATTTTATAGGCTCAACCAGTCCCAGTATCAGATCTCTGCATCCCCACAGAAATATTGATACTTTTGATCAAGCTCAGATGTGAGGAGCAGAATGTTCCTTATCATATGAAACACTACAGACTGGTAAAGAGGCTTTGTCATTATACATACATACGTGCAAGTATCAGTATCAACATCTCAACATCTCGCGATGTGTGTAGAATCCCTCAGTTGTCCAGGTAGAATCCATAGCAAAAGTAGAAATTTAATTTGTCAACTGGACAGAGTTTATTTGGTTGAATACGTTTCGCAGCTCATCCAAGCTGCTTCTTCAGTTCTGGTCAGATGCTGGCGGACACTGCCTTATATCTGCTTACTCTGTCCAGTTGACAAATTAAATTTCTCCTTTTGCTATCTCAACATCTCGTATATATCTTATCTCAATATATGTTATCTTTCAGCAAAACAATTAAATCACTGTTACTGTCCACTCTGGTGAAGTGCGCTCTGCTTTGAGGAAGAAAACAGGTTATGTAATCTGGGTTGACGTATTACCATCACAAAGCTATTTAGTTCTACATTATGCTAAATTGACTATTGTGAGCTTTAAGCCATGTTCTAATGCTGTCACCTCCTCAAAAACATACCTGAAGTTGTGTTTTGCTTTATTCACACATGCTTATTATTATTAGTTTACCTTTTTTATGTGTATCTCTATTTCCAAAGCTCAAAATGTTCCACCTTACGATGTCATGTAGTGGTGGTTTTCATGTTAACCGCTCCTTTTACCTTTAGTTCAGTGGAGATTGGCCATTTCCTTGAATTAGAATAGTGACAAATTGTAAGTTATCTAGTGAGATATAATGTTACACTGACATATTTGAAGAATATCAAACTTGTGTAATGAAGCGGCCAGTGATTCCCGTCTGAAACATGGAAGAGTCAGTGTACTTTGGAACTAAATGTTTTTTTTAAATCAAGACACTATATGAAAAAAATATTGTTATTGTTTTTTTTGTTTTTGTTTTGTTTTTTTTGCATTTATGCAACATTTAGCTGTGAGTTAAGAAATATATAGGTCAAAGCAGCATTTACATAGAAACGTTGCATTCACTCCCTCACATTAGTACATTACATCCAGTATTAGTGTGGTATAGAAGGAAATGTATGGGTGTAACATACTACATTGGCTGCTATAATAGAGCACTGTTGTGTAATCACTGTTCACACAAACACTTGGAAATGACTTACACTCATTCATTCAGTGAACAGTGTATTCTGTTTTTGACTCTTGTGAGCTTGACATGTTGAAGTCACATTAGAATGTTGTCACCTCATCAAAAACAGACCTGGAGTTATGTTTTGGTTCATTCACACATGTTAGGGTAACCCTTTATTATTAGTCTGTGTACTAGTATATTTTCAAAGCTCCACCTTGTGATGTCACATAGTGGTAGTTATCAAATTAACAGCTACCTTTTACTTTGTGTTCAATAGAGATTGGAAATTCCAGGGCTGAAATCATCCAAATGATTCTAGTGAATGTCTATGGTGTTTGTATGAATGAATGAATGAATGAATGAATGAACGAATGAATGAATGAATGAATGCCTTTATTTGTCAATTCTTTCACATGTACAAGACATACAAAGCAATCGAAATTGGACCTATCACCCCGTCCGTACATTACAACATACAAAAAAAAAACAATATGACATGGGGAAGACTACATGGACCGGACGGGAAGACAGGTAGCAGATAGGAATAAACAGTGCAGCATAACATGTATGTATGGAGCACTTGGAGCACCTGTATTACCACATGACATCACAAAGTGTTTTCTGTTTGAGAGTTTTCTGTTTGGCAGTTAAATGACAGTAAATTAAATTGAACAAAACAAATTTGAAAAGTGTGAACATTTGCATCTAACCCTCTCCTCTGCGTGTCCCCAGGCGCAGCAGTCCCTGGAGGGCTCCGGTCACCTGTGTCCCAGCCTGTCTGTGGAGGCGGGGGTCCTGGGGGCTGACTGTGCAGACCGAGGCTGGAGGAGGGGCTCTGAGGAGGGGGCACATCTCTCCACCATAGACCACCCGCTTTACCTCAGCTACAGCCCCTGTCTGAGCAAACCCCGCAAGAGGGAGTCTGTCACTGCCAGGGACTACCTCCACCCCCGAGAGGCCAGTGAGACAGAGCACAGCGGCTGCAAGAGGAGACGAACCCCGGATGTGGACCCTGAGCTGTCTCTGAGAGCTGCTGATCTGTGCTCTGTGGAGATAGAACCATCCACAGTTCACCTCCAAGAGACCAGAAACAGCTTACATTCACCAACCTTTGACCTCACTGACAAAAGTGATCCTAAAACCAACTCTGCTACACTGGTCCAGTCTCCAGATGCTGAGTTCTTCCAGGACGAGACACAGCCCAATCCAATCAAAACAAACTATGAGGTGCATGAACATAGCTTAGCACCTTTAGCACTTCTAAATCCCAGCTATACAAAGCAGGTAAAAGATGCTGGTCTAGAATGCACTGACTCCAAAAACATTGCTGCAAGTGTCTCTGAGGCAGATGACACAACTCCAGCAAAGAAACCTGATCTTGGCATTGGCGCATTGGGGCGTACAGTGGATGTTCACCGCTTCCCAGTTCAGAGGGAAGGAGTCCCCAGCGGACAGGTGTCACAGAGCCCCCTGCAGGTCTGTCCTCATGGAACAAAGCCACTGCAGGACTGGGCCCCGGTGTCAGATGGCGGGGGTGTAACCGAGAGGAGCAAGAGATCAGGGACCGTCAATGAGATAGCCTCTTCCATTACGTTTGCGCAGGGCATTTCATTCACAAGAGGAAGGGAGGGGAGACTAGCTTGTAGCGGTTCAGATCAGGTAGAGTCTGAGAAATTTCCACCGAATAACATTGTTGACAGTCTTTTAAATGATTATCTTATGGACAATGAGGTGGAGGCATCAGACTGTCCGAGCAACAGTAGCAGCAGTGTCACAGAGAAGTTGTTGGACAATTACCCCAAAGTTGAATTTCTTAACAATTTGACAAACCACAATACAGAATTAGAATTTGAGAATTTTGGTCAAGACATTGAAAGTAAAAGTCCAACTAATTGTGATCAAATCCATAATTCATGCACCTCTACAGACAGCCACAATTTTGTGATAGATGCAGAAAATGTTATTGAATTTGAGAATTTGAGAAGATGCCAACAGGTAGAGGAAGATTTTGTCACTCAGTCGACTTGCAAAGGCAGTTTGGTGTCAGACTTGAACAATTCTAAAGAAGAAAACTTTCTGAATGTGTTAGAAGAGAATGATAAACTGTTAGAACTCACAAACTCAGAGCAAGAGACAGACACTATTGTTTTCTCTACTAGTTTTAATTCAAATGTGATCAGCAGTGGCAACTTTTCATGTGACTTGCCAAAACCTGCTACTATATTCAGTGAAACACAAGAGAGTATTCCAAGCACAAATGTCATTCCAAACACCAAACAAGCTGGCACCCCAACAACATGTGACGATAATGAGCATTCCAAGCTAACGGCTAATATTATAGAACATAACTCTACTTGCAACAATGATAATCAAATAAATGGTTATGCTAGCTTAATGCCCACAAGGTCCCAAACTTTAACTGCTTCAATCTCAGACACAAACAACAACTCAGGAGCTCTGAAACTAGAATCCAAGAACCTGTGTAGCGAAGTGTCCGTAGGATGTACATCGACCTGTCAGGACGTAGCGTTCAGGCTGAAATCTGAGTGTCAGAATGGGCATTGTGTCAAGTTGTGCTCGGACCATCCAGAGCTGAGGGTTCTCCGGTTCTCTCATCCCGAAGGAAGCCTCCTTGCTGTCACCAGTCTGGAACCTATTCTGGAAACGGAGCAACCTATGGGCAGCCCAGCAAAAGAGTTAGCGATGCAGCCAGCAGAGACCCAATATCAAGCGCAAGATGCTAACTTCACCGAGGAACCACAGCCGCTACTCCGAACTTACAGCCAAAAACACTGTAGACCTGTGACGGTTTGTGATTTGTTTTCGGTTAGCAGTGACGATCTTGATGTCCGACTTGACAAACATCACAAGAAAAGCAAAATCCAATCTCGGTTTTCTGTTTTTTCCAAGATTCCATCGTTCAAAAAAGGCAAGAACTCAAAAGGAAGCATCAACGAGGAGTCTTCTGAGGAGGTTCAACTTTCAGACCATTCAAGTGATGATGTTTTTGGTGAAAACAGTAAAGAAATTGTCAAAGAGAATTCCGGAACTATAGATACATCTTTGCAAACAGCCTTGGAAAACAGCCATGGCTCTCCTCTGCTTAGGAGGTCTCAGGTGCCCAATGGACAACCTGGTAAGAGGTCAAAGGTCAATGAGAGCCTAAACCTGCGTATGCGTTTTGCCCAAGCCCACCGCTCCCTCTCCAGCCTGTTTGAGGGTCGGAGCGGAGACAAGGAGAGCGTGGAGCTGGGCAGTGACTTGGGGGAAGGGGAGAGGGCGGAGGTGAAACAACCCTGGAGGAGGCTGAAGAAGGCGGAGGGGCTCAAAAGGACCCTGTCTGTGCCCAACGGTGCCACTATGGACAACGGTGGTACAGGGGAGCAGACCATCACAGGGCTAGAGAGGGTGTGCCACACCGACCCCATCTCCAAACGCGGGGTGCCGTCTGCCGCGGAGGTCCCCCAGGGGTGCCTTTCGGAGGGGCAGAGGCGGAGGTGCACGCAGGCTGGTACAGTAGAAGAGTCACCACAGCCCCAGTCCACGCCCACCAGCCCAGCCTCACACTCCATTCCTACCTATCAGCATTTGCCTTTGTGGAGCAGAGTGCATCCGGCTGCTCCAGAGGCCCCCACAGAGATCCCCGTGCGGCCCATGAGCCCTAAACCAAACAGCCCCCGGCCCGCAGCCCAGCGCAGAGCCTTCCGGTATCCCCCCTGCTCCCTCCGGGCTGGCTGTTCTGGGGAGCTTGGGCAGGCGGTCAGCGTGGATGGACTGTTGGACGCTCCAGAGAGGCCCAAGAGCGTGAAGCCTACAAGCACCCCTGTGGGACCCCACCTCGGAGCTCTGGACGTGGACAGCCAGTCTCACATCAGCCTGTACGCCCTCGGCTCCACCGGCCAGTTAGAGGTAAGTGCGCCTGGACTATCAGGGTCTGTGAGACGTGCTTACTAATATTTACAAGAAAACCATGAAACAATGATTAAGATTCAAGTAAAAGAAAAAAAAAAAGAAAGGTATTTGGGAAAACTACTTCTCAAGTAAGAGTAACTTAACTGTCTGGGTGTAACATCTGATTTATAATTTAAAATTAATATAATTTACAAAGGACAAAACACAACACACAGTCTAGTATTCTGAAAAGATATACCACAAAAATGAGACAAACTAAATCATGTTTGAAGGATCATTTCATATGGTCAACATAAAGCTTTTGCCACTCGTAGACTTACAGTGGGAAGAGCAACCAAAACCTTTGCTTATGTAAGAGTACTGTTACTTCAAAGAAATATCACTCAAGCAAGAATAAAAATATGCTGCAAATCAAGCAAATGTAACCGAGTAAATTTAACCGAGTACTACCCAGCTCGGTTACATTTGCTTGATTTGCAGCATATTTTTATTCTTGCTTGAGTGATATTTCTTTCACTCAAGCATGAATTTAAAAAAAAAAAAAAGTAACTGAGTAAATTTAACCGAGTACTACCCAGCTGGCGGCATGGTGACTGAGTGGCAACACTCATGCCTCACAGCAAGAAGGTTACGGGTTCGATCCTTACAATCAAGGACCGTCAAGGAATTCCTCCCTCCTGTGGGCTCACCACCTGCAGAGGGGTTCATAGTGCTCTGGGTCTGGTGCACAGAGTAATGGGCAGCATGCTGCCCCCGCGACCCAGCCGGATTAAGCAGGAGAAAATGGATGGATGGATGGATACTACCCAGCTCTGAAACAAACTGACACAACTACTACTGCTACTGCTACTGATTCTCATATGATTTCATTGACTAATGTTAACTCATACAGCTACAATATACCTGGAATTTAACCTTAACGAAGGAGAGAAACTGCAAAACAAAGAGATGTAACCAATTAAACCTAGTAGGGCACGGCGATCAAAGGAGAGAGGGACATGTTGTTGAATGTGGTGCAACATGGAGGGACAGACAGAAGTGTATGCGCAAAGATAATTACTGCATCACCATATGAATGATAGTTTGGATCAGTCGTAACTTATAGAGTGGCTGATGATAATACATGATATTACCACGTATTCTATGTAAATCCGAAATCTGAGTCATGTGGCATCATTATATACGATTGGCAGTAATCAGAAAACTCAAAGGACTCTATGTTTCTCCACATCTGTTATTACTATTGTACCAATCCATCATTCAATCCATCATGTACTGTTCCACCTGCTTTTTCAATCTGCTCACTGTTAAAAACCAGTCTAAACTCACAAAGGAAACACTTACAGCTGCAAAATCGTAGTACTCCCCACACCCAACCTTGCAGATCTTAACAACAGGGCCATTGGACGCATTGCACTCTCCATAGAATAGGACCCCACTCGCCCACTACAGGAACACCTCACCCCTCTGCCCTCAGGACGGAGGTACATGGCGCTCAGGTGCAGGAGGGCCCGCTTTGGCAGAAGCCTGATCCCCTCAGCCATCACATTTCTAAACAACAGGCCCCGCTGAGTGAACTGTAATGTCGATTGTAATGTGTCTGTGTTTGTCTGTGTTGTGTTGTTGCTCTATATGTCAAACAAGCGCAAAAATGTGTGCGTGAAAATGAATTTCCCCATGGGGACAGTAAAAGTCCAAGGTCTAAAAAATTCAAAATAAAAGTGGGACATTGTCTACATCAGTGGGATGAGGAACAGGGGCCTGAATGTCTGAGCAGGACAAAAGAGGTTCAGTTAGTCATCCCAAAACCTCCTGACATATAAGTGAAAGTGAAACTATAAAGTAGACTCCATCATAAGTTCAACAAACTCCTTTCTCTCCTCTGCGCTGCTTCAGAATTTGATGTTTGAGGGTGGCGCCCTCTAGTAACTGTTTGCTGTAACTGCACATGTTAAAGAACCAAATTTGTGCTGCTGTTCCTTGTAAGTTTGTTTTTAATGAGGCTGATTTCAGATGGTCAAAAGTTACACTATAATGTTAAAGGTTCTATATTGACATGACATAACAAGGTGGAACAGTGTGTTTTTTGTGTGTTTACCAGCAATTGTGTAATAAGACCTTTAAGAAACAACTGTACTATGTTTATCAGCAGCAGTAGTATTATTAATATGAATCATATTTTTATTGTGCTAATATATTTATATAATTGCAAGAGGTTTTATCTTGCATTTTTATTTATTATTAGTATAATAATTAGTATTAGTATAATCCTAGTGGTGGTAAAGCAGTGTCACTTCTTGAGTCAGTAGTACACACACATTTGTTTTACTGTATCGTTACATTTGAGTAAAATCACTGTCCTGCCTGTGACTAAGCCCGATCTAACAGTGGCTAACCCTGTGTGGTGCGCTCAGAGGCGGGGTGAGAGCGTGGGGAGGGGCAGCAGACAGAGCACCTCGGAAGGCCCGGCCGGAGCACCTTGGAGCACCCCACAGAGCACCCCACCCACCCCCCATCAGCACCCGACCAGGAGGAGGAGGAGTGTGGACGACCTCTGGATCCAAGAGCTGAAGAGATCCAAGCACAAACTGTCTGTGGCCACTAGGGGAAGCCTGTGCCACTTCAGCTCTGTGTTGTGTCAGGATTTGGACAAAGTAAGGATCTGATCGGGCCTTTCTCACCTCCGTCTGCTCCTCTGGATCATCTCCATCTCTGGGTCTTCCTGCTTCACTGGCTCTGTCTCCTGAATGACACTTTGCACAAACCTCCTGTCAACAGCTTTTGAATAACCACTGGTTTTCTTTACTGACTCCTCTTTCTTTTCCTTTAACAATACTGGATTCACACGTATCCAACTTATCACTCCTTTCATCAACAAACAATCCCACTATACAATTTATTCCTCAATAATATTCCTCAATTGTATCCAATAACAATAATCTTTATTTGCCATAAGGTCGTTTCAAACTCCACTGCTGTGTCATATTTAAACATGTTCTATTTTCTCATTGCATATATTTTTATAGGAGTGAATGCACCAAGTGTGTTTGTTTTGGCGCATTCACAATTTAAATGGCATAAGTAAGTAGCAAATACACTATATTGCCAAAAGTATTCGCTCACCTGCCTTGACTCGCATATGAACTTAAGTGACATCCCATTCTTAATCCATAGGGTTTAATATGACGTCGGTCCACCCTTTGCAGCTATAACAGCTTCAACTCTTCTGGGAAGGCTGTCCACAAGGTTTAGGAGTGTGTTTATGGTTATTTTTGACCACTCTTCCAGAAGCGCATTTGTGAGGTCACACAGTGATGTTGGGCGAGAAGGCCTGGCTCTCAGTCTCCGCTCTAATTCATACCAAAGGTGTTCTGTTGGGTTGAGGTCAGGACTCTGTGCAGGCCAGTCAAGTTCATCCACACCAAACTATCTCATCCGTGTCTTTATGGACCTTGCTTTGTGCACTGGTGCACAGACATGTTGAAGAGGAAGGGGCCATTTCCAAACTGTTCCCACAGAGTTGGGAGTATGGAATTGTCCAAAATCTCTTGGTTTGCTGAAACATTCAGAGTTCCTTTCACTGAAACTAAGGGGCCAAGTCCAGCTCCTGAAAAACAACCCCACACCATAATCCCCCTCCACCAAACTTTACACTTGGCACAATGCAGTCAGACAAGTACCGTTCTCCTGGAGTTGCTGTTGTTCCCAATCGCTTCCACTTTGTTATAATACCTCTGACAGTTGACTGTGGAATATTTAGGAGCTGGAATTCACTGAGCTCCCGAGAGCGACCCATTCTTTCACAAATGTTTGTAGAAACAGTCTGCAGGCCTAGGTGCTTCAGTTTATACACCTGTGGCCATGGAAGTGATTGAAACACCTGATTTAGATTATTTGGATGGGTGAGTGAAAACTTTAGGCAATATAGTGTATGTAGACTAAAATACTAACTAACAAAATGCTATATTCAGAAATAGCTAGATCAGTATTTATCTTTAAACAGCCTTTGTTACAGAAATGCTTTACAGAGCATTATTTAATCACTTCACACTCGGGGGTACTATTGTAGCCACAGCTGCACTGGGACAGACTGACTGAAGTGAGACTGCCAATCTGCTCCATCCCTCTGACTACAACTAACACTCACGCACACCACATTCATACTAGGCAATGTGGGTGAAGTATCTTGTCTAAGGACACAATGAAGTTTGCATTTTCGCAGTTGTCTCAAATCCGAGTACTAACCAGGCCCAGTCCTGCTCAGCTTCAGAGATCCAGATGAGATTGGACATTCTCAAGATGGTATTTCAGATGTCTCCTTAGAACTTCTCTTTGCCTTCTCTCTTCCTGGTTCTTGCATGGACTTCTCTATTACATTTCTATTTCTGTGATCAGGACACACCCATGAGGAGGTATGACCCTGATCCTGATCCTGCTCCTGTCTCCTGCAGGCGTCCTTGGGACACCCCCTGGAGCACATGGAGCCCTTCAGAGAGGCCTCTCTCCAAGCACACTGCTGGTCCCAGAGCACCCCCACCGGCCTGGACTGCCTGGGCTGGAGGAGACAGCTCTCCTGCTCCGGTGAGTCCTGCTTCACTCAGTTCAGCTCCTTGGTGACGTGATGTTGGTAACTTTGGTTTGATGTTTTATAGACTTATAGACATACAGTTCAGGCTGGTTCATCCACTTCACATATGACATTTTATAAAGTCTATATAAATATGAACTATTTAGCAGAACTATTTAGGAGTGTGAGGGCAGAGTCTTCAGCTCTATTTGCTGTATACTGTGCGCATGTCTTATTTCAGGAGTATCAATCAAGACTTTTGAGAAGTGCTATTTCTGAGAATACGTTATTATGAAGTACTGTATGTAAGTATTGTCAGTGAGTGGGTAGAGAACACAACATATTTTGCCTTGTTGCTGGTGGCATGTCTTTTTTGTTTCGTTTTGCTGTTGTATTTAGGGCTGTGCTATTAATCACATTTGAATGAAGACTGATGAACTTGGCTGTTTTCATTAAAGAACTATAGAGCCGATCCTCTGTCAGTAAAAATGTGCAGAAAAATGGTCAAACAAAATCTGCAAAACTTGTGACATAATTGTGTTGACTATTTTACTGAAATGTATAGTCTAATATATCATATGCACTCATTCTGTTATTATAATGCATTCAGTGGGGATTTTACTTCAGCTGTCTGCCTCAAATATGACCTTGAAATGACAGTTTAGAAGGAGGCAGGAAGAGACAAACTCAATTCCCAGCTTTGTATCTCCCAAACCCTCTGAATACTGAAGAACAGCTCACTTTTGGGACACTGCATTTCATTTTGGAGTGCCTCTTCTTCCTTGTAGTCAGTCTGTTGATTATGACGAGATATACTGAATCTCTTGGAGGATATGATTCTGCATGGGCAGTGTAGATTTGATATTCTGCTGAGTAAAATAATGTCCCTATATGTACCTCATTCTATGTCCAGGAGAGGGCGCCATCTACATTCTTCCATAGCTAGAAATGGACTTCTGTGGTAATTCGTATGAAATGACGATGTGAAAATGAGAGAAATGACTATGTTCATGTCTGACTGTATTTTGTCTGTGGACTTTGTTGTGTTGTTGTATTGTTGTTGCAATAAATAACAGAAAATCCACAAAATCTAAACCTCCACCCATGTTCTGTTAGTGATACTGTCAACTGATACCACTGCAATCACTGCAAACAATACTAAAACTAGTATCAAAACAGATACTCATTTAAGCAGGTATCGGTACTAAAAAGTCCCATTCACAGGACAGAAATGAACCTTTCCTGAGTAGCTTTAGAATGATCTTGAGCTACATCAGAACAAGTATAAGAGCACATAGACTAGTATACACCCATGGACCACTATGGAACCTACAGGACCACTGAGGGATTACACACATATAAGGACACATGGGAATAGAAAAGAAAGTACTACTATTTAATGTTGAAAATCACATTCTATTGTCTAAAGAAAGAGTGTTTTTTTTTGTTATTATTGTGGTATCGGAATTGGTATTGAGTATCAAGTATGTTCCTTAGTATCGAAATCGAGTTTGAAATTTTAGTATAGTCCAAACTCATATGTCTATTGTACACTGAGACTTTTTAAAATACATAATAAACAAAATACAGGTTGAAATGTAGTGACTGAACGCTTCATATAGAGAATAGAGAATGTTTGGCTTAGATGTCATCCGTGTGTGTTTGAGTATTTTATCGATCTGTTCTGGGTCCTATTCAGACCCTCTTTACAGTTAGCTATAAGCTTCTGTACAAGGCTCCGCCCACAAGCCTACATTACCCATGCTCCCACACGACAATTCTCCATAAATACACAAAAACATGATACAAACAGAAACTTGACAAACCTGATGTGATGTGCAGTAGTTCATTAGCGCACTGTGTTGTGATAGCGCTCTGAAGGTGTGACTTAGCACAGAGAGCAAAGAGAGGTGGGGTAGCTCAGAGTGGCAAAAACGAAATTTAAACTTATTAAAATGTAAGTAAGTTTTCAGCAAATATAGCATAACAAAAAAAAAAAAAAGGTAACATGGTGATCTAAATATGTTATGTTAGAAGTTAATACCCCCCTCTTTAATAATGTGGTTTGCATTTTTGTATGTGTATAGTCCAGATAACCATTATAAAAATACAACAATTTTTTCCCTAAATGACAAGTCACGATGAGGTGATTAATAACTGCAGGGTGTGTTGTTTACAAAGATGCACACACTAGTTTCATATCTAGACTAGTTTTCCCACTGGCTGGCTGCGGTTAGAACAGTGTGCATTGTGTACGAGAGTGATACCATCATATCAGAGAGAGGGAGCGGGGAGGGAGGGATGGAGAGAGAGAGAGAGAGAGAGAGAGAGAGGAGGAGGAGGGGCTCTGGCTCTCTCCTCCCTCACACAGCCTGCATACACCACCACTACCACCACAGTCGCTGCCGGCAAAACGAGCAGCGCAAGCCCCCCTCATGGACCCCCACTGATGTCAGCCTGGAGACGGAAAGAGAGGGAGCGAGCGAGCGAGGGGCAGTGAAGCAGAGAGAGAGAGAGGGAGAGAGGGAGGGGAGCGGTCTCTGCTGCATGTGCACTGGGAGGAGGCTGGCTAAAGGTACCACGGAGAACCAGGACCTACAAACATCTCTGAAGACACTACCCGGAGATCTTCTGTCTGTCTGGAGATCGACCGTCTCCTGTCTGTCCCCGCACCTGCCAGTTCCCACACCTGCTCCTGTGCCTGGGGAGCGCCTGTGGCTGGACTGGGTAGTGGTGTGTGGTGGCGGTGGTAGCGTAGTGATGCGGACTCAGCAGCAGGGATCGCAGGGGGGCGTGCCTGGGCCGGGGAGCAGTTACGGCAGCATCGGCAGCGGCTCATCCGGCCTGTCCCCTGGGTCCGACTCAGAGGGGGGCAGTCCCATGCACAGAGGGACCATGGGGCTGGACATGGGGGGCAGTCCCACGCACAGAGGGACCATGGGGCTGGACATGGGGGGCAGCTCGGGCGGAGGGGTCGGTGGTGGAGGAGGAGGAGGAGGAGGAGGGGGGAGCCTGGGAGGAACTCTGAGAGGCGTCCTGTCCCGCTACTGGAGCCTGGAGAGCCTGCACTCCACCACAGGTATGAGTGTGTTATGTACGCGTACGGGGCCCCCCTGCACACATGTGCGCAGCTGGAGTGTGTGTGCGACTGCAGCAGACACCACAACACTGAGCTGAGGACATGGAGTTTATCAGGGGGGAATAGGCTGGTACACTGTGTAACTTTTCTAACGGAGCACTGGTTGGTCTCCATGGAGATGTTATTTCTGTTCCACAGTATGGCATTAAACAGGTGATGCCACAATGCCAAGTTACAGGTCAGATCTGTGTAAAGGCAAGCCTGCTCACAGTCACAATGTATTTGATTGTAGATATGTTGCATTGTAATTAAGGCAAATGAAAATTTAGCACTGACAGAACAAATGACTCACTGGGGTTGGAGGACTGATCTAGAAGCATTTTTTTTATAGTTTTCCTCCACTTAGAAGTAAGGAGAGACACTACTGCCAAATCTTTATTTTTATTCTTTTTTATTGCATCTCTAAATCTATGAGTTTTCATGTGTAAACAGATCTAAATATGTTTTATTTCATTTGATCCACTTGCATCCCTAGATTTATATGGGACATTGCTCATTCATTTTTCTCTAAATGCATTTTCCCCCACAGGGATGTAAGGATCACCCCCTAAGTAGCACCTACACCCAACTTTTTACACCAAACTCAAACTTAAAGAGCGGGCCTTTTACTTCTATGGGGCTTTAACTGCTAACACGTAACATTTTTAGATCACCATGTTACTTTTTATTGTTTTTTAAGTTTCACTTTTGTTTTTGATGATCTGAGTCCGTCTTCCCTTTGCGCTCCGTATGAAGTCGCTGAAGGTTTGTCGGTCTGTCAAGTTGCTGTGTACAGTTTTGTATCATGTTTTCGTATATTTATGGAGAGTTGCCATGTGGGAGCATGAGTGACGTAGGCTTGTGGACGGAGCATTGTACAGGCTCGTACTGCTAACCGTAAGGAGGGTTCAAATAAGGCCTGGGAGAGATCGCCACATTACTCAAACATGCATGAAGGACATTTAAAACCCTAAAAAGTTTCACACTGAAAATGCTCTAAATGTCAAACTCAGATGCCTCGCTGTAGTTACAGCTGTTTTAGTTGCTGAAACTTGAAAAACATAGATTCTTTAATGTTGTCTGTAAGGTTTGCCAGAAATGATGTCTTCCCCTGGAGCCAATAGACAATAATAGTGGTGAAGAGGAGAGGGACGGGCTGAGGAGGCTGATGGTTATGCTGCTGCAGTGGAGCTGGGACAGAGGATGGTTGTAGCTAACAAGAAAAGAAGGACCAGGAGAGAGCGGTAACACTGCAGTGGTTGGATTTCTCAGTAAACAGGTGGTACCCCCTGTCCCTTACACTTATGTGCAGTGCTCCTGTCTGCTCCTCTGTCTTTGCTCGGTGGATTAGCATGCTAGCTGTCGGAGAAGCATGCAGGCGTTCACATGCACACGTGCGGTCCACTCCCACACTTGTGAATAATGCACAGAGAATGTCGTCAGGAGATTCCAGCTCTGAGCTCAGACCCAGCAGAGGTGACACACACACACAAACCAAACACTATGGTACATTTTTAAAAACGACTTACTTCAACTGCATGAAATGAATCTTTGATTTAAGCTGGAGTCATGTTCTCATTTAGTGGGTTAAGTGGTCAGTGGAGTGCACACTTGGCCCAGACTTGAGTCATAAGTAACAGTAGGAATAGCAGTAGTAGTAGTAGTAGTAGTAGTAGTAGTAGTAGTAGTAGTAGTAGTAGTAGTAGTAGTAGTAGTAGTAGTAGTAGTAGTAGCAGCAGCAGCAGTAGTAGTAGTAGTAGTAGCAGCAGCAGCAGCAGCATCAGTAGTAGTAGAAATAGTAGTAGTAGTAGTGGTAGTAGTAGTAGCTAAATGTAGCTGGTGATATTGTTATCCTGTTGTTCTAAATAACATGACACACATGAATGAGATTGCTGTGCTGTGAGGAGGTGGTTGGCATGGTGACAGCAGCACATCTGCTACTGCACACGCTCAGTTTGGACGCTGCTGCAGGGGTCAGAGGTCATGCATGACTTTGGAATAAATGACACAAGTCCTGGGAAAGTGTGATGGGGAACACAGCAGGACTGTAGAAAACTCTTGTGTGGTTATTTGAGAGATAAATAACAGCTACATAACACTGGATTAGTTTTGTCTTATTTATTTTTGTTTAAAGAGTGTAGGAGGGGGCAGGAGAGGGCACGAGGGGGCAGAGGGGGCAGGGTGGAGGGGCACATTCCGCAGAGGGGCTAGGCAGACGGGACACTCCCCAGGATGAGTTTGAGAGCCCGGGTTAGGGTCAGGCTGAGGCAGGCGCAGACAGGAAACTCCCCAGGATCAGTCACTATGTTTATATGTACAGAGAATTAGCTGTAAAACTAAAACAGCTATAACTGCTAATAAAAAAGACTTATCACCCATATAATATCATCTATCACCCATATACATATGCATTTATTTTTATTTTTATAATTATGTCTCATTTGACACCTGTCTCTTTTTGCTATACCATCTATTTTTGTTACTCTCTGTTATTATATTATATTGGGATGTGTGAGCTACTGTATCCAAATAATTTCCCTTGTGGATCAATAAAGTTTGTCTAAGTCTAATTCTAAGTCTAATATAATATCATCTATCACCCATAAGTGACCTACAAGTTATCTGCTCTCTGCAGCACAAAGAGTCTCGTTAAAGCTTCAGTAAGTTTCTCTTTTACTTTCACACAGCACTCGAAAACTATGAACCTATTCTGTGCTCGGTGGAAGGGCTGGAGCTGAAACGAATGAACGGCCAAACACTTCAAGCTGAATACTGTAATGGCTGTTTCTTCCCTTGTGCAGTTGAATGCATCTCTTAGTCTGTGCCATAGACTGTAAAGGGGGAGAGTGACGTCACCCACAGAATTTGGCTCCAGTCAAATGAAGCTTGCTGAGGCTAGCAGTTTTAGGTGTGAATTGGAGAGCCAGGTCCATATTAGGAATAGGAACTGATTTACAGGCAAAATAATGAAGTAAAAACACAGGTTAATATGAACATTTTAAGACCAAAATGAGCAGCCTAACAGCAGCAGTTTTTTCTAGACAAAGTGAAATGGAGGTGGAGCCCATGGACCCAGAAGCACACCCATGCTCAATTCCTATTTGGAATGTGGAGGCTAGCAGATTAGCTATGTCCTTCTACAGTATACTAGTATATACAGTGTGCTCTTAATGTAAATCAGACTGTGTGGTTAGTGTGAGAGTGTGAGGGTCAGGCAGAGGCACACAGGATTCTCCCCAGGATCAGTGTGAGATGGCTGGGTTGGATTGTGTCCGTCTGAGGCAGACACTGGATGGTACGTGTCAATAACAGAGACAGACTGTTTATGTAAAAGGGGCTAAGCTCACACTGGGTGAGTACGAGCCGAGGGGCTTGTGTCTGAGAGACTGCGTCAGAAGGACAGGACTGTGCCAAAACAGTGTTTCTCAAACTGTAGTGCGTGTACCTCTGGTGGTACTCAGGGCCCTCTGCAGTTTGAGGATAAAATCATGTTTTTGTTCATCATTCTACTGTCTTGTCTTATGTTATATGAGAATAAGTGGGCATTAGAGTGAATGGGACTGCCAGTGTCATGATAACACGTACAGGCTTTGACTGTCAGAGGGTCAGAAAAAGGATTCAACATAAGAACACATAGAAACTGTAGTACTAGTAGATGGTAGTAGTAAATGTAGAAGTAGCAGCAGCAACAGCAGCAGCAGCAGCAGCAGTAGTAGTAGTAGTAGTAGTAGTAGTAGTAGTAGTAGCAGTAGTAGTAATAGTAGTAGTAGTAGCTAAATGTAGCTGGTGATACTGTTATGAGATTGTTGTGCTGTGAGGAGGTGGTTGGCATGGTGACAGCAGCACATCTGCTACTGCACACGTTCAGTTTGGACGCTGCTGCAGGGGTCAGAGGTCATGCATGACTTTGGAATAAATGACACAAGTCCTGGGAAAGTGTGATGGGGAACACTGCTGTAGCCATTGTTGAAAACCTATATGCGGTAATTTATTACAACCCACACATGCTGTAATGATAATTAATATTATTAATATTACTGTAAACATAATAATAATAACAATAATAATAATAATAATGATGATTATTATTACTGTAAACATGAAACAGAACTAGTTCACTTCAAACCGTTTACTTATGCATTCTGAGCATCCTAATTATTCACCATGATGAGTTTATAAGCACTTTTCACAACTCGCTGAGACCAGAGCTACCCGAAACTAGCATGCTAATGCACACTTCCTTCTTAACGGACAATGAAACGCTTTATAATTACATGCAGACAGTAGACAGTGGATTTATTGTGTCCTCAAGAGCTTCTTATCAAATACAGTATATGTATATGTACTGGGGTGAGACTCAGACTAAAATACTACCTACACTACTCCTTATGTACCAAGAGCCAGCAGGCCTGTGCAGCGGTCCAGCTGTGATTCATAGAGAGCTTATCAAACAGAGGAGTGGGAGAATGCTGATGTGATGTGTAATTATGTCTTCCCTCTGGTGGGAGTCACACACTGAGTCAGTTAAAAGACTAAAGGCTCATTTATGCCGCATCTTACAAACTCACAGAGGGCGCCATGTTTTCATTTAGCTCTTTTTCTTCTGCTCTTTTGTTGGTTAAAGGTTGTATAGAGGATTTTCCAAGGAAGGAGAAATCCAGCGACTGTTTGTCCTTTTTCAAATATTGAAAAAGAACCCCCCCCA
The DNA here is from genome assembly GCA_029959045.1 of Taenioides sp. WSHXM2023. Taxonomy (NCBI): domain Eukaryota; kingdom Metazoa; phylum Chordata; class Actinopteri; order Gobiiformes; family Gobiidae; genus Taenioides; species Taenioides sp. WSHXM2023. The sequence continues at coordinate 25,221,586 of CM057105.1, forward strand.
CAGCTCCCTAAGTAGAAACACCTCCACCCGCCTCCTCCTTAAGCTTACACTGTTTGTTTATAGCCTGTGCTCGTTCAGAATTGCTGTTACTGCTGTAACTATACTGTACATTTTCAAATGATAAGCAGAAGTTTCCTGTCCAGAAGTAATTTAGCGACCAACGCATCAGACTTTAGACCCTCTGCTTCAGTGCACGCCATCGCTGGAAGGAATCTCAGAGAATCACCTTAGTTTGGCTTCGCTCCTTTTCCCCTTCTCTTCTTCTTTCAGCGACATCATAAACTGACTTTCTTTTGTGGCTAACTGGTAGTGGATTCTTGTTTGCCGTTGCAACAAACTTTGTGCTAACTACGAGGACACTGCAAAGAACCACTGTGTTGATTGAGTAAACGGCGTCTTGCATCTGTGGAATGTGTGAGAGGCGAACGTAAACCACATAATCCCAGCCTGCTGGAGAGTCAATTACGTTAGAAACATAGGGAGTTTGATTGACAAGCTCACAGCCAATAGATAACGAGATAGCCTCGTAATGTTTTTTTGGTCATCATAATTACAAGGCTGCAGCATCTCTATAATGCTATCATTGACAATTTGAAACAAACAAAAAAAAATCCTCCATACAATCTTTAAAGGAGAGCTATCATGCAAAACCATACCGTGTTATAGTTATACATACAGTGGCATGAAAAAGTATCTGAACCTTTTGGAATTTCTCACATTTCTGCATAAAATCACCATCAAATGTGATCTGATCTTTGTCAAAATCACACAGATGAAAAAACTGTGTCTGCTTTAACTAAAACCACCCAAACATTTATAGGTTTTCATATTTTTAATGAGGATTACATGCAAACAATGACAGAAGGGGGAGGAATAAGTAACTGAACCTTCTGCCTAAGGAGACTTTGAGAGCAAATAATACCAATTTTTACCAAACAATTTAAGTCAGGGGTGAGTCCGATCACTGAGGAGTGGCTTAAAGCTGCACTGCCCACTATAAAACACACACCTGGTAAGAATTGTGTCTTGGTGAGAAGCATTGTCTGATGTGCACCATGGCTCGCTCAAACGAGCTCTCTGAAGACCTGCCATCAAGAATTGTTGATTTGTATGAAGCTCGGAAAGGTTACAGAACTATCTCTAAAAGTCTGGATGTTCATCAATCCACAGTTAGTGAAATTGTCTACAAATGGAGAGAGTTTGGCACTGTTGCTTCTCTCCCAAGGAGTTGCTGTCCTCCAAAAATGACGCCAAGAGTTCAGCGCAGAATACTCAGAGAGGTAAAAAAGAACCCTAGAGTGTCTGCTAAAGACTTAAAGAAATCACTGGCACAGTCCAATATCTCTGTGCGTACATCGACTATATGTAAAACACTGGCCAAGAATGGTTTTCATGGGAGGACTCCATGGAGGAAGCCACTGCTGTCTAAAAAAAAACATTGCTGCACGTTTAATGTTCGCAAAAAGGCCCTTGGACACTCCACAGAACTTCTGGCAAAATATTTTGTGGACTGATGAAACTAAAGTTGAATTGTTTGGGAGGAACACACAACATCATGTGTGGAGGAAAAATGGAACAGCTCACCAACATCAACACCTCATCCCCACCGTGAAGCATGGTGGAGGGAGCATCATGGTTTGGGGCTGTTTTGCTGCCTCAGGGCCTGGGCAACTTGCAATCATTAATGGAAAAATGAATTCAAAAGTTTATCAGGATGTTTTACAGGAAAAGCTGAGGCCGTCTGTCAGACAGTTGAAGCTAAAAAGAGGATGGATGCTGCAACAGGACAATGATCCAAAACACAGGAGTAAATCAACTTCAGAATGGTTTCAGAAGAACAAAATACACGTTCGGGAGTGGCCAAGTCAAAGTTCTGACTTGAACCCCATTGAGATGCTGTGGCATGACCTCAAGACAGCGATTCATGCCAGACATCCCAGGAATCTGACTGAACTGCAGCAGTTTTGTAAAGAGGAATGGTCCAAGATTGATCCTGATCGATGTGCCAGACTGATCTGCAACTACAGGAAGCGTCTGGTTGAAGTTCTTGCTGCCAAAGGGGGGGCAACCAGATATTAAATGTGATGGTTCAGTTACTTAATTCCTCCCCCTTCTGTCATTGCTTGCATCCTCATTAAAAATATGAAAACCTATAAATGTTTGGGTGGTTTTAGTTAAAGCAGGCACTGTTTTTTCATCTGTGTGATTTTGACAAAGATCAGATCAAATTTGATGGTGATTTTATGCAGAAATGTGAGAAATTCCAAAAGGTTCAGATACTTTTTCATGCCGCTGTAGTTATATAGTTATACTGTGACATATTTACTTCATTCTCCAGTGTTATTTTCTTAATTGGTGATTCATGTAGGATTCTGCAGCGTTGTAAAGCCACTTACTAGTGTGATGATGTTTATGGTGATTCAGTTAAAAAGGACAGGCAGGAATCGGGTCCTAATTCCTCACTGGGCTCTGCAATTTTTCAACCTGGAAGTCAGCAGAGTTATTTCAATTATTAAGCCTTTTTAAATCAATATTGTTGACTTGTTCGATATATTTAAATGATAACACCATGATCCACAGGTGGCACAGATTATAACTACAGAGCAGACACAAGCACAAAAGGTCTGCTTTAATACTTTAAGTGGCTGAACCTGATTTGTGTCCGTGTAGTGGAATGAAATGAGTCTTGGCCCAGTCCAGATACTGTAAGCTGTGTGCTGACTGCTTCTAATTCTAAAGCCTGAGGTAAGTGCACTGAGAAACATTCCAGACAAAGCAGTAACATTAGAGTTAAATAACAAGTGGTAGACCCTCCCCCATTAAACTTACATAAGGCTCGTCTCTGTAGTGGATGTGTACAATACTGAAGTCTCTGCTGTCTGAAGTGAAAGTACAAGGCTGTTTGAAGGAAATATAGGGGACCTGGGGTTACACCTCCTGTAGCTTTAGCCTCATCTCACAACTTGGAAATACAGTAAACGTCTTTTTTTGAATTGCTTATTGAAAAGTAAAATTCAGGTACAATTTAGATTTGATTTCTTAAAGAACACCAAGTTGACTTTGTTGAGCTTTTAACCATGTTAGAATATTTTTTCCCTCATTAAAAACAGACCTGGGGTTGTATTTCACACTGGGTTCTGAGCCTCACTAAACACTCCGTTCAAAATCTCTCGGGACAGTGATGTCATAGTTTAATTCTATAAATCTTCACTGGATTCATTTTAGCCATTTCTGCCATCCAAATGCTCATGACTACTGTGTGCTTATAACATACTGTATGTGTGGCCATGTTCCCATTAGGCGGTTTTCACTTTGGAAAGTCCCTCTGTTGCTAGTAGATATTAAGCTGCACCAGATCAGTATAGAGCACTGTGGCTGTGAAATAAGCTCTGTTTTTAATTAGACATTGTTTTAAGTTCTAAATCATGCAGTTCCAAAGCAAAAGGACTCAAGAGCAGATAACGCATCATATTTGGATCCAAAGCCTGGAGCATGCAGGGAGCCGCACCAAAGTGACCTGTGCCAAGGAGGCCCCAAGCGAACCATGCCAATGGAAAAGAGACTCGTGTGCCCCTTTACATCTGAGTTTGTCAGTACTCAGGTTTGGATATAAGTGCAACTCCTTGGGGCCAGTTTGAGTCTTGAGTACATCTCTGTTCACACTGTTCTTTTAGACTGTGCGGGGTGTACATAATGTGGAAACGCTAAAGTCAGTTTATGAATTAGTACTTTTTCCACTTAATCCATATCAGAATTATGCTTATGATGTGATTATCCTGTCACAGTCTAGGCCCTCACGTGCTGCTTCAGAGCTGTGTCCAGGCCTGACTCGTGCCTCCCTTCTCACACACACACATACACAAACACACACGCATATACATACACACATTCACACACATGTACACAAGCGAGTGGTGTCTGAAAGCATCCATCACAATGAGGAGTCCTGGGCCTCAGCGGGAATTAGGTCGCGGTGGGACTTCCAGCCAGCCCCGAACGAGGGAAAGGGTGTGTGTGAGTGTGTGGGTGTGTGTGTGTGTGTGTGTGTGTGTGTGTGTGTGTGTGTGTGTGTAGGGGCCGCTCAGTAAAGTAGTGACTGGTGATGTACAAGTGAAGTGGCCCCAGAGCGCTTCAGTACTAAAGTTGAGGTTTTGAAAGAGGACAGGAACTGGAGCACCTTGTATGTTTACTCAGATATTGTAGTGTAGACGGATGTGTGTGTCTTGCCCAGGGGCACAATAATACAAGGCAGTATAACTTTTGGGTTGATTCTGATTTTGGCCACTTGGGTTTTTGGGGTTTGTCTTGATCAACTACACTACATGTTTTACCAACATTGGGATGTCATTGTGTTATTTTGTGTATTTACAGTCATTCGTGCATGTCTGAGGAATCTTTAATCACTTATTTTCAACAACTGATCATTTTGCTGATCAATTCCTATTTTCACCACCACCGGCATACTTCCACTGCTCTGTACGCACTTGTACAGATCTGCAAACTAGAGCTGGGCATCCTGACAACTTCATCACATGTAATCTGATCCCTGTCACTATAAACATTCATTTAAGATAAAAGAGACAGTTTTACACAGAATAATCATCAGCGTCATAATACTATGCACTCAATTGTAAAACATTGTATTTATATTTATCACAAAAATATTTATCTTTGAATTCTGAAATTGGATGTCAAAATTCAGTTCACATAATTCAAATGCAAAACAGTCTGTTACATAAATTTTGTCATAAAATGAAAACACAGGTAATAAATAAACAATGAACCTTCATATATGTGACATACAGTATGTTTAATGCTGCTCTATGCTCAAACACTCACTTCTCCTATTGGTCAGCTTCTGTCATGCTCTGAGTGAATGACAGGTGGTTTTAGCCAATCACAGTGAAGTATGAACCCTCAGAAAAAGATGCCTATAGTCTTAAACACAATCTAAAGATAATATAGGTGGCTACTAATCAAAACAGATTTGAAATTCGTACGAAGGAATTGAGAAAATTATACTATGTTTTGTTAAAGAAATAGCACATCTACATTTGAGTTTGAATTTCAGGACACTCAAAAGGAGAAGCAATTCAGATAAACAAAGGAGAGGACCCAGACCACTGCTGACTCATATCCACAAATATGGGGGGTGGTATATATATGCCGGTTGCCATGGTGAAGCTTTTGTATTATAGATAGACAGATAGATAGATCTGTCTATCCCTCAGAGGAGGGAAAATGCAAGTGTCCAGTAGCATATTGTGAATTGGTATGTTGTGTGGGACACACAACACACCAATGCATCACAAATACAGAAACATAAGTTACTAATAATAATAATTGTAAAAGTGCACATTAGTGAGATCCTTTCCCTTCCTCAGTCTTATGGGGTCGGGGTCAAAGAGACGTATGACCTATTTCCTATAGTCCAAGTTTATCTTTGCTATTTGTGCAACAACATCAGAACTCTTCAGACAAACCCCATGAACCTGCAGGAATGTCTAACATTAGGACAGGCTACGTACAATGTGCTATGAATAGTTCACTGGCCCATTCAATCTCATTGTACATAGTTTTTTATAAAGTGGATGGGAGAGTGGTGTGTTTCAGGTATACTAAATGCAGTCTTCTTTAGGGCTGGACAAAAGATCCCATTCAAATCTAAATCACAGTTTGAGCTGATCATGATGAAATCAAAAGGCTGCAGTTCTTTAGATTATAGAATGTCCTCTACAAAGAGTGCACCTGTAATTTAGTGCACTGGAGTCACTGAAACTGAAGTGAGATTTTCACTTTTTTTTTTTTTTTTTTTTACTGTCTCGTGCCCCCAGCCCAGAGCACACACCGGAGGTGACCCAAATGCTCCCATTCCACTGAGTCAAAAGTCAATAGTGCAATTACCAGCCCCTGTATCATGTATTATGTATGCTACACTGGGTGACACTGACCTGTGAGCTTCTGACCATTTGTGACCTTTGTGTCATTATATATGTGGAGTTATGTACAAGAAGTCCATCCATCCATTTTCTTCTGCTTATCCAGGGCCAGGTTGCAGGGGCAACAGTCCAAGCAGGAACTCACAGACTTCCTTCACCCCAGACACTTCCTCCACCTCCTCCGGGGGGACCCCAAGGCATTCCCAGACCAGCCAAGAGACATAGTCCCTCCAGCGTGTCCTGGGTCTTCCCCGGGGCCTCCTTCCGGTGGGACATGCCCGGAACACCTCCCGAGGGAGGCGTCCAGGAGGCATCCGGAACAGATGCCCGAGCCACCTCAGCTGGCTCCTCTCGACGTGGAGGAGCATCGGCTCTACTCCGAGCTCCTCCCGTGTGACTGAGCTCCTCACCCTATCTCTAAGGGAGCGCCCAGCCACTCTGCGGAGGAAACTCATTTCGGCCGCTTGTACCCGCGATCTTGTCCTTTCGGTCATTACCCAAAGCTCATGACCATAGGTGAGGGGAGGAACGTAGATTTACCGGTAAATTGAGAGCTTTGCCTTTTGGCTCAGCTCTCTCTTCATCACAACGGTCCAATACAGCGACCACATCACTGCCGACGCTGCACCGATCCACCTGTCAATCTCATGCTCCATCCTCCCCTCACTCGTGAACAAGACCCCGAAATACTTGAACTCCTCCACTTGAGGCAAGGACTCTCCACCCACCCGGAGAGGGCAAGCCACCTTTCGATCCTCATCCCAGCCACTTCACACTCGGCTGCAAACTGCCCCAGTGCACGCTGGAGGTTCTTGTCTGATGAAGCCATCAGGACAACCTCATCTGCAAACAGCAGAGATGAAATCTTGTGGTCCCCAAACTGGATCCCCTCCAGCCCCTGACTGCGCCTAGAAATTCTGTCCATAAATACAATGAACAGAACCGGTGACAAAGGGCAGCCCTGGCGGAGTCCAACATGCACCCGGAACCGCGACAGGCACCACAGACCTTACGACCTTGTACAAGAAGTATGACTGAAATTTGTACATCATCAATGTCCTCACCTGACTCCACCAGGTCAATATGGTCTATTGAACATCCTCCTGGACGTGTCCCCCTCACAATCTATATTAGGCCAATCAATAACGATGAGGAACACAAGTTCTAATGTTTGGGACAATTACTTAATTCCAGGCTTTGACACCATCACATTCATGCAACATATCATGAATTTGCCTTATGATGGATATAAACATCATGAATTTCCATTGTGATGGATATAAACCAATTCAAGACGTTGAGAGCCATAACACATAAACAGATATATACGCCCCATTATCTATTCTGCCCAATACT
>CM057105.1:25233880-25331380 GCA_029959045.1 Taenioides sp. WSHXM2023
GGGCATGCCAAATGTCTATTGTTCATCTGTGTATTTGGGTGTGGTTCAATATTGTGGGATAATATATATACATATATATTTTTCACTAATTGAAATTATTTAGAGCTGTGAACTGAAATCACAATTTGACGTAATCTCAAAAAAATTACATTTTTACTACTAGTGCCATCATTTCCACCACAAACAACAAAATCCACAAACTCCTGTCCCATTCTGCATGAAAAGTGCTAACTCTGTAGTTTACATCTGTACAAACATGTTCTGAAATGTGATTCTTGTTTTAGTTCCTCAGTTCAGATTCTTTTTGTACTTTGCAGTAACATCACATTGGGGGTGCTCTACACGGGTCTCTATGGTGGAATGTTCAGCAGTTACCATGGTGACACAATGCTTAGTTAGCAAACTCTGACAAAGAAGATAAAAAAAAAAAGATGTATTACTCAAGAACTCAAGAAATATCAAATTTAAACAGCACATTTCAGGAGTTTGTGATCGTGTGTGATGTGATTCATGGTGTTGTTAAGGAGTTTGATTTTCAACTAAAAGGTGAGAGGGACTAACTGAACAACTGTTGGCTAATGCTAGCTCGCTTGTGACTTGTTGTGTAATGTTATGTGAGAGGGACTTGTTTAACAGAACAAATCAGTTCTTTCTGCTCAGTGCTTTGAGTGCCTTGAAGGTGGAAAAGCACTAGATAAAAATGTGACCACTGACCACTGTGCAAAGCTCAGATTAAAGTCTAACTTGCGCTTCAGTCAGAGCATGCCTACAGTTAGCATCACACCCCCAGGAAATGTTGATGACATCAGCTGCAAATAGTGTTTGAATAGTGGGTGCATATTTGTAATTGAGTGTATCAGATGTCTTAGCACTCCTTCTCAGTTTTTTGTAAAGTATCTTCAAACCCTCCTACAGTTAACAGTATGAGGCCTCTACTGCCCCAAGCCTGTATGAACCTGTGCTCCTAAAAACAATAGAAAGATGCCAGATTGGGCTCTTTTCCATCGAGAGCCCAATCTGGCATTTTCCTGAATGTTACAAAATCAGCACATAGCACATAGGCACTCAGGACGGGTACAGTAATGTAATGTACCCTCTGCATTTGACCCATTTGTCAACACACAAACACCGCGCTCCACAGGACTTTTACTCAATCAGAACGCTGGTGTGTATTAAACACACACATAGACTAAAGTGTACTAACAGGAGGTGTGTGTATCTGTTACAGCGGTGGTGGTCCCGGATGGCCCAGAGAAGTGCATTCTGGGAGAGGAGGGGGGCAGTGAGGAGGACCTGCTCTATGAGGACTACCGCAGCTCCTCGCACCGTTTCGGAGTGCCAGGAGGGGGCGGAGGAGAGCAGCTGGCCATCAATGAGGTGTGTACCCTCTGGATTCAGTGAGGAGGCAGATAATAATTGTTTTCCTTGTGAAGTATGGGGGATGGGCTTCTCTGTTTAAAAGCCTTCAGTCACCATTTCCCAACCTTGGTTAAAATGTGTGTTGAAAATCTACAAATTTACAAACTAAATAGTTGTTACTGACTGACTGACTGACTACTAAAATTATTATTAGTAGCGGCCCTATAGATGACATATTTGAAGGGCCCATATTACGCTCTTTTCTGATCTGTTATAATGTTCTTTCCTCATCACAAACAGACCTGGAGTTGTGTGTGTTTTGTTTCATTTACACATGTTTAACACAAACATCCTGGATATTTAGCCTGTGTTCTTCTCTCAAACAGGAAACACTCTGTTCCACCTTTTGATGTCATGTGGTAATACAAGAAGTGCTCCACTGTGTTTTTAAACTCCATGCAGCTTCACTAGAATCATTTGGATAATTTTAGCTCTGGGATTTCCAATCTCCACTGAACTAAAGGTAAAGGGAGCTGTTAACGTGAAATCTACCACTACATAATATCGTAAGGTGGAACAGAGCATTTTGAGCTTTGGAGATGTAGACAGACTAATAATAAAGGATTACTCAAACAAAACACAACTCCAGGTCTGTTTTTGATAAGGTAACAACATTATAACATATTGTATAACATGTATATTATATTACAATTTTGCCTAATATAGATCCTAGCACTCCTAACAACATGATATGTACTTGTGTTTGTATTTTTCCTGGTTTATTAAATATATAATTTTTGTGCTTGTGCATTTGTAAGATTATGTCAGAAAACTGGGATACTGCATTTGGTCACGTACACAGGGATATGAGTATACCGGTTTGTCAGCGCGCATGTAAACAGCACATCCTCAATACTGCCATAACCGCGATATGGTTAAAAACCGGGATACTGATGTGCATGTGAACGTGCTCAGTGTATGTTCATGGGGGTGGGGGTTACAGTATTGGTATCGGTACTCAGTATCGGCAAGTACAGAAGCTATTATACTTGTACTCATATTGGTTTTCAAAAAAGTGGTTGCTGTCCCGGTAATGCTGACAACAACTAGCATGCTAACACGCAACAAAATAATGCTTTATAAACAAAGGCATGAAGTACACAGCAGACTTATTTTGACCTCAAGAGCTGCTTATACAATATATCTGTACTGTACAAGACACATTTTGTTCCAATGGGTAAAACCTGACCTTAACTTGGCTTTATGGTGACTGACTGGAGGCAATGGACCTCTCTGTGAATAGAACTCAAAGCAAGGGCTTTCTTGTGGTGAGGGGACAGAGCTAACTACTCTGCCACTGGTCTTGTCTTTTTTACTGCTCTTTCAAATATCTATAGACAGTAGATATTTGTTCATTACATCACATTTGGTGGCATCAAAATGGGAGAACAGCGAAACAATTGCAGAATTACATGTCTTGTGTCTGTATTGCAGAATGGTGAGATGTATAGGAATGGCCCATTTTCTTTAGCACCTTCTCTCAAAACCCAAAGCTGACCAGGCTTTTGAGTGCAGTATTGCAAACTGTCCAGCAAAACAGCATTCAGTGAATGCATTTGCATGCTTAGATAAGACATTGTAGACCTATTTTTTATATATCTGTATACAGTTGCACTATGTTAGTCACTGTCTTATGGCACAGAAGAATCTCAGTAAGAAAATGTACATTTTGAATCAAACATTTATATCAGCGCTGTCCAAGCTTTCTTCACAGAGGACCACGTATTGAGACATATTAGAAGCAGAGGACCACGGAGCAGTGATCAGTACAGGGAGTCTTTCAGATGTGCATTTTACACACACAGAGCCACTGTAATAAAGATGAATAAAACCTGGAAATTAAATCTGAGGTCTGTATCACAATGCAATAAGCACTTAGAATTAGAAGATTAGAATTAAAGGTGATCCATTATGGATGTTTTTGAGCTGACAGCTAATATTTGTCAAAACCAGACCAGAGCAGACAGAATACTGGTGCCAAATATCCTCCTCATACCGATATGTGGAGACATCACTGACATCACGATAACTGTTATATCATCCCAAATCTATATTTACGCAGATGGAGCATTTGGGCAATTTTAAATTCCTAGCAGTTAGATTTTCCTAGTCAAAATATTTTCCTATGCAAAACACATAAACACCCACTTTTATCACGTAACACATACATGTGTGTCCAGGGCTTTCTGAGCACAGCAGTTAAAGGTCCTATATTACACAATTTGACGCTTGTGAGCTTTAAGCCATGTTAGAATGTTACCTCTTCACAAACATACCTCGAGTCTAGTCTGTCTACATCTCCAAAGCTCAAAATGCTCTGTTCCACCTTGTGATGTCATGAAGTGGTAGTTTCCAAGTGAACAGCTCCTTTTACCTTTAGCTCATTAGGGATTGGCAATTCCAGGACTGAAATCATCCAAATGATTCTAATGGCGGTGTATGGATTTTAAAAACACAGTAGAGCACTTCTTGTATTACCACATGACATCACTAGGTGTTTTCTGTTTGAGAGAAGAACTCAGCCTAAATCTGCAGGTTTGTGAGTTAAACGTGTGAATGAAACATAGATCAGAAAATAGACTGACATGGGTCCTTTAAATGCATTTACATTTTGACATTGAAATGTTCCATATGAAAAGATGGCTTTGTTTTGTATTCATTTGAAAATGTGTCGCTCTGCCACTGGTCATACTGGTGCTGATTACACACGATCAGATGAGACACAATGGCCCTAAACATCCCCCTCTTTCTTTGACCCCCGCCCTCTCCTCACACGTTTTTCATTCATGTTCCGATCCGGCCGCGACGTCGTTAGCCGCCTAGCTCAACGTCTCCCTGGGGAACTGCGTGGCCCTCTTCCCGGCCCCTCCCCCTCCTCACAACAGAACTGCGGTATCCAGGAGACACGACACACCGCCTCCCCATTGGCTGAGGAGGGCCGGGGGGCGGGGCTTGTGTGTGGAGAGAGAGAGGAGAAGCAGAGGAGCGGGGGGAGTCCAGGGATGCTGAGGAGAGATGCTCCGGACCATATGAGATCCAAAACGCAAGGAAATAAAACGAAAGAACACAATCGTGAGACCTGAGAAGATTGGACCACGCTGGTATATCTTCAACTCAGCCGACAATATCTCCAAGTAGGAAACAACGCGGTATTTTGACAACCAGGATTTGATTAATTAAGCTTCACAGACTGTCCGCAGTACGCCGTCTACATTAAGGCTCAGATTGTGCGTTGTGAAACCACATTGCCCCAAAGGAAACAGGCTAGTTGAGTTAATTAGCCTAGCCATCTACTGCTAGCTTGGTGTTTATCCGGATCTGCTGCATTGTGAGGACGCTGGTGGGAGACAGAAGAGGAGAAGGGAGGTGTCTGCGATTCAAAGAGGACTTGGCTAACACGTTCGGATTTGCACGGCATATTCTTGCTAGCGTTTGCAGTAAGGCACTTGGAGGATCACCAAAATGCACAAGTACTGACTCTGAATGTGCTGATTTCTTGACAAAAATACAAAAAAATAGCGCTGATTTTGAGCGAACTAGCCGAGGTTGGATCTTTTGTAAACAGCTGATGTGGCGGTCGGCAAAGCTACGAGGGGAGGTGCCTGGGTTTTCAAAGCAGAAGTAGCAGAAGGAGGAGAACTAGAGGAGGCGACTAAATCAGGATAGACTTTTACTGGGAAAACTTAAAAGTCTATTGCAAAACAAAAACCCAGTAAAATAATACAAATAAATCATGCTACAGTTTAGCCATTAGTTAACATCTGAGCCTGTGTTCCTCTTGTCAAAACAGGAGGGAGAGGAGAACGAGGAAAAGAGGTGCAGGAGCATGCTAAGCTTGTAAATAACATCCCAGGACGTAGCCACATCCCGATGCTAACCAGCCTGTAGCTTCTCCCCGGGACAGGCCAAGGTGGCAGGAGAGGCGGAGGAGAGAGGGAGGAGCGCCGCTGTGGAGGAGAGCGCTGCGGTGTGGTGTGGAGGTCTGAGGGACCGGAGGGACAGGGCCCGCGCAGGGAGCCAGTCGCCGGAGGGGGAGGGGCCAGTGGTGGGGTCTGGCGAGCAGGACGGGCTGATGGCGAGGGGCACTGGCTCGGGCCGCTGGGGCAGGCACAGGATGGGACTGTTCAACACCCTGCTGAGGTGTAACCTGCCCCCGGACACGCAAAAGGTGGTGGTCTTCGTCATCATGATGCTCCTCATCATCATCAACGTGGTCCTCATGTTCCTCCTGGCCTTTCAGTAGAGCTGGAGAGGAGCGGATAGAGAGGAGCTGGACTATGGACTATGGGCTAGACTTAAACGCACCACCAAGGAATTATTTGTATTCTCCAGTGCATGCACACAAGGCAAGTGAAGTGCCTTGCCCATGGACACCACAGTAGGATACATAGAGGGGATTGAACCATCAGCCTCTATTGGACACTCAAAACTCTTTCATGACTGATAATGCCAACAATGTATGCAAACGTAGGCAAGTAAGGTGCCTTGCCCATAGATCATGGACCATGCAGCAGAATACATAGAGGTGATAGAACCACCAACCTTTAGGGGTTATTCTACCTCTATTGGACGCTCGAAGAGTTTTATATGAAGGATAAACCAATAACAGTGTGTGCAGACATAGTCAGAGAGGCAAGTGAAGTGCCTTGCCCATGGACACTACAACAGCACACATAGAGGGAATCAAACCATCAGCCTCTATTGGACACTCAAAGTGTTTTACATAAAAGATAAATCAATCTTCCTCAAATACAAATAGTGTGTGCAGACGTATGTGGCAAGGCAAGTGAAGTGCCTTGCCAAAGGACTCAACAGCATTGTGTAATGCTAGTAGCGGGGATCAAACCACCAACCTACGGATCAGAAGGCAGTTGTCTCTACCAACCAAACGGCAGCTCCAATAAGGACTTAGCTTTCTAAAGTTGAAGTTAGTTCAAGTTGTCGCCAAGTCTTGTCTTCTGAACCTTGAAGACAAGACTTGGGACTTAAGGTGGACAATGAAACTCCCTGTGAATAGAACCCAAACCAAGAGTCATCAGTCCGTGGTGAGGTAACAGAACTAGCCACTCTGCTGCTGGTCTGGTGTGTGTGGAGCGGGGCCGGTCAGGAAGGGCCGGTCAGGGGCAGGAGGGCGCATGGGGGTCCAACATGGCTGCCGCAGCACACAGGTACTGATGGAGTGTGCATGATTACTCTGACACAACAGTATGTCATATCATTTAGTGTCAAACTGGGCAAAACTTGTGTCAATGAAAAACTGAGCTTTAAGAAAATACTCATTCAAAACTGACTCCTGTGAGCTTTAGGCATGTTAGAATGAATGTTTACCTCATCTAAAACCTGCCTGGAATTGTGTTTCAGTGTTGTGTTTTAGTCACATGTTTGAGTGACTTTGATTTATTGGGCTACATCTCCAAAATGTCTACTTCTCCAGAGTGCTCTGTTCCACCTTGTGATATCAAGTTTCAGCAAGGCAACAGAGGCTATTTTCATAATTCCAGAGCTGAAATTATTCAAATCATTTTAGTGAAGGAGAATGGAGTTTCAAAAGTCAGGGGCTCTCTAAATTCTCTGTATTTCTTTTTGTCCAGGGGTGGGGCTTAGCGTTCTATGTCAATCAAAGCTAACTAACTGCTATGTGCTGTTTTTTCTAAGGATAATGAGTTCATTTAATAATCAGCAGATGTAATTACAGCAAATATTCAAATTTAGCAACATGCCTGAACACTGAAAGGTCATGGTAATGGTGCCACAGACGCATCAACGGAAAGTCAAAGGAAAATTGGAAGTGTTTTTGTTCTAATTTTAGATCTAAATTTGCTTTGTTTTGTCAAAAGTCTGATTTTACACTTGATAACTCAGGTGAATAGGAAACACAGTGTAAAAGTGTGTTGCTCAAAGGGTTCCAGTTTGTACAAATACATGTCAGTCCAGTTTAGTCACACTATAATCAAATACTACTCAATACTAAAACTAGTATCAAAACTATATACTTGTTTGAGCAGGTATCACAATGGAAGAAAAGACAACCATTTTGTAATAGTACTGGAGGCACTGATCTGTCTTTAAAAAAAACAAAACTCTGACCCTAAAGACCTGGTTTAGTGGGAAGTGCAATAGGTGAGCTGGACAGGGCTGTGTTCTTGTATCATGTAGACGTGATGGCTCGCTCCTCTGCACTGTGCTGCCTTCAAGGACCTCCACCAAACCCTATTAAAAATACCTCCAGTGCCTCTGAGAAGTGCTGAGTGCAGACAGGCTGGGGGAGTGTTGCCTGGATACCGCACAAGGACCGTTCTCTGGCGGCCATCTTGGATGAGTGAGCTCGCAGTAGAATGACAAATGAGAATTGTACAGAGACACACATAGGGGAGCACATGAGGCGTTCACTGTCCCGGCCTCCTGCTTTCAGCATATGGGTCACTGTGGTGAGTTTAGGGACTCAGCTAATGATGCATTCAATGACCCTGCTGTAGGTTTGGTGGAAGCTAAGCACTGCTGACTGAAGGGCTTAGAAAAATGATTAGTAATCTATAAAAATGTGAGAAACACAAGTGTTGAGGTGAGGAGTCCTGGGAATATGTTTGCAGTCCATCAGAAATGTACTAAAACATGATGCTAAACATGATACCATAGCATGCTAACACACACTTCCTGATTCTCAGCACGCAGCTGACTTCTTTTGCAAAAACCACACGGCTGACTTATTTAGCTCAAATACATGGCCCTTAGCTTCATTACTTTATAGGTTTGTTTGATTTTTGATATTTATTTTATGACATTATTTTACTTATAAAGATGGATATCAGTCTCAAACATGGCCATCAAATCAGATTTATTTCAGTGAAACATATCAAACAAAGGAGCTCATTGGTCAACTCTTATTTTGAACAAAATCAGATTTCTCAGAAGAACAGAGTTTAGTGCTTCGCTCATTGATTTTTCAGAAATCCTCCATGTTTTTCAGGCCCCGTGATATTTTTTTCCTCCTTGTAAACAGTTGTATTTGTTTTGATCCGGACAACCATGTGTCTCCTCTATTGGCTTGTCCACCTGTCAATCACGCTTTATGTTGTGACCTGTCTTACAGCTGATCAGCGATGGCAGTGTGGTGTATGCGGAGGCCCTGTGGGATCATGTGACCATGGATGACCAGGAGCTCGGCTTTAAGGCGGGAGATGTCATCGAGGTGGTGGACGCCACAAACAAAGAGTGGTGGTGGGGCCGCATCCAGGACAGTGAGGGCTGGTTCCCCGCCAGCTTTGTCCGGGTGAGAGCCAGGGCAAAACGTATTTTAGACTTTACAGTAATTCACATGTATTTTCAGTATTCATTTGAAAAGCAAGATTCAGTTCACACCCATCCAGGACTCAGGAGGATAACATTTGTGAGAACATATGAAATATGAACTGTTAAACTGATACAAGAATCCCATGGATTTCAGAACTTGAAAGAACCTGATACTCAGTGTCAGTACAGAAATGCACTGGAGTGGTATCACTTTTAGTTTAGTTTGATCAATTCATGTGATAAGACCATTTACTAGATACATATTTTTGGGATTATATTTTTTATTAATTACTGGTTAAATGAGTGCATATTTTCAGTCTCTGTGCTGGTATTGGTTAATATCACATATTGGTAAACTGTTAAAGCTTAAATTTCAGGCATGGCACTGGAAAGGCTGCTGAGTGCATCTCCAGCCCAAACTACAGACAGCAGTCAGGAGGTGGTACATGTCCAGAACACAACCACAGAGACACATTCACAATACTGCAGTGCTCACATCATCACACCACACTGCTACTATTCAAGATTCTGATTGTGATTAATGTGCTCTAGCAGTCACACATGGTCCTAACAGGTACACACTCCACACTGCAGTTTTCGAAGGAGAGCTTTTTCACAGTAATCAGATCTATTATCTTGTCCTTACCTAACCTGTACACTGTAATGAACTACAAAAGTGAAAATGACTTGTGAGAGTAGTGAGAAGTGAGAATATTTTCTTGGAGACAACTCCAAATTCCAGGTCATATCTGTGGTGAAGTGACCACATTCACACTTGTGTGTATATTGTGCAGTTGCGTGTGAACCAGGACGAGCCCATGGAGGAGTATCTGTCCCACCTGGAGGAGGGGCAGCCGGGGCAGGATGACCCCTCACATCTGGGCCTGTACCTGGGCCCCAGCCTGCCCTGCAAAGAGCAGATGAGATCCAACGTAATCAATGAGATCATGAGCACCGAGAGAGACTACATCAAGCATCTGAAGGACATCTGCGAGGTACAGTGTGTATGGCTGTGCCAGGCTCCCTCTGTGTAGTATCCACAGACACGTCCCTCACACATGTGTCCTCCTCAGGGCTACATAAAGCAGTGCCGTAAGCGCACAGACATGTTCTCCGAGGAGCAGCTGAGGACCATCTTTGGGAACATCGAGGAGATCTACCGCTTCCAGAGACGCTTCCTCAAAGCTCTGGAGAAGAGGTTCAACAAAGAGCAGCCCCACGCCAGTGAGGTGGGAGCCTGCTTCCTCCAGCACGTAAGTCCTCTGCTCCTGACTGGAATATCTTGTGATGTGCTGTAATGTTTGGGTTGCTGTTTCTATTCCTGACTTTGCACATGTCCCTCTACAGCAGACAGAGTTCCAGATCTACTCAGAGTACTGTAATAACCACCCAAATGCGTGTGCACAGCTGTCCAGGCTGGTGAAACTCAATAAATACGTGTTCTTCTTCGAGGCATGCCGTCTGCTGCAACGTATGATCCACATCTCTCTGGACGGGTTCCTCCTCACGCCCGTCCAGAAGATCTGCAAGTACCCTCTGCAACTGGCCGAGCTGCTCAAGTACACCAACCCACAGCACAGGTGGACACCAAGAGTCTGCTTATTCTGTCTCAAGGGTTTGATTATTTTCAAAAGTGATGTTGGCCAGTACTATGACTATGACAATACAGATATGAACAAATGTGTAGTTATTTCTGTACAATTCTATTTAAACAATTATCAGAAAGTACAAGAGTGTCACATCATTACGATAATACAAAATACACATTGTCTCAAATGAAAATACGTAGAGGGTTAGGGTTAGTCACCTTTGACTTATTTTTAATTTATCATTTTTGTGTAATTTTCATATGCCAGTACTGAATGACCACTACTTTCAAATATTACCTTATAGACAACACCTATTACATAACTATATTTTACCCAGATCATTTATGATTTCATTATGCATTTGATTTATTTGTTGTTTTGTATTTGTTGTTACCAACAGAACATTGGAGTGACATTAGCATGTTCTGTTTCCTCTCCTCGTGCTATAGAGACTACAAAGATGTGGAGGCCGCGCTGGACGCCATGAAAAACGTGGCTCGCCTCATCAACGAGAGGAAGAGACGCCTGGAGAACATCGACAAGATTGCCCAGTGGCAGAGCTCCATCGAGGACTGGGAGGTCAGAAGAACATCTCACACTGGACCACTATATAGGCTTATACAAGATGAAGGACATCAGCTAGGGTGTGCTTTAAAGGAGAGGATACTTCTTCCCTGACACATGCCAACACACCTAAACCTACCATCTGTAAATCCATGTCACATACAGTACACCACTGTTTTAATTACCCATAAGTCCTAGCTAACCTTGTGCTTGTATATGTGCAGGGAGAGGACATTCTGAGCCGTAGCTCAGAGCTCATCTTCTCTGGAGAGCTGACCAAACTGTCCCCTCCTCAGACCAAGGGCCAACAGAGGATGTTCTTCCTCTTCGACCACCAGATGGTTTTCTGCAAGAAGGTAAGTAAGGTGGTACATGTGGACAAGACAGGTTAAGGGTGTATTAGGAGACATCTGTGGTTTGTCTGCAGGTCTATCCTGAACGGAGCACAGTTTGTTGTACAATAAACAGTGACGGACATTTATTACAATTTTTTTTTTACCAGACTTTGAGCCATAGCTCATACTGGGGTGGCACGAAAATTGGGGGTCCTTTCCCATGAAAATTTGAACCAAACATATAACACGCTAATGCCCGCTCTGCCCCCCTCACACACCCCTCTCCCGTCCGTGTGTCCAGGACCTCCTGCGCAGGGACATATTATACTACAAGGGCCGGGTGGACATGGACCAGATGGAGGTGGTGGACGTGGAGGATGGGAGGGAGAAGGACTTTAACGTGAGTGTGAAGAACGCTGTGAAGCTGCGGGCGCGCTCTGGAGACCACCTCCTCCTGTTGTGTGCCAAGAAGCCCGAGCACAAACAGCGCTGGCTCAGGGCCTTCTCAGACGAGAGGAGACAGGTGCTGGCAGACCGCGAGACAGGTAACACACACACGCACACGCACACGCACACGCACACACGCACACACGCACGCGCACACGCACGCACGCACGCGCACACACACACACACACACACACACACACACACACACACACACACACAGCTACAATAGTCAGCACACACACAAACACCTACATACACACACTTCATGGGGACATTACTCTGACTCAGATTCATTTCCTGCAGACTGATAATAACCTTGATAAGCACCATGGTGCTGTTGTGAAGAAGTGTATTTTTGATGAGCTGTGGATTCGTGCTCACAGAGAAGGAGCTGGACTGTGGGTCAGGTGTAGATTTTAACATGAGTGCTTTTGTGCTGCAGGTTTCTCTCTGACCGAGGTGCAGAAGAAGCAGGCCATGCTGAATGCCTGCAAGAGTCACCCCACAGGGAAGCCCAAAGGTACAGCTGTACACTGGACTAATGCAGGTCACAGGCTGCAACAGCTCATGCCACTATAAAAATACTCAGTCAGACTTACTGGTAATAGTTATCTGGACTGTACAGACTGTAAAACACATGAAAAGATTTTTTTCTCAATCAAAATGTCAATTTTTTTTTTCTTTTTAAACAGTATTTTTGCTCAAATAGGCCATAAGTACATTGTCGACATCACCATGTTTGTTTTGACTTCCACACAAACCACAGTGCTGCTCTGTGATTGGTCACTCTCTTATCACAAGTGAACGCTTCAGCTGGAGCCTAACAAGATGGATTCTTAAGAGCTTGTAAACTCACAAAATCACAAGAATTCATCTTCCTGTGACAGGCTAGTAATAATACACTTTATTTGTAATTTATCTCTATTCAGAAGCCTTTCACCACATTTCAGTCTTTATTTGGTTGATTATAATGCTGTTTTCTGATCATAAATATACCTGAAGTTGTGTTTTTGTTTTATTCAAACATGTTTAACACACAAACCCTGTATGTAGAATCCCTCAGTCGTCCAGGTAGAATCCATAGCAAAAGGAGAAATTTAATTTGTCAACTGGACAGAGTTTATTTGGTCGAATACGTTTCGCAGCTCATCCAAGCTGCTTCTTCAGTTCTGGTGGAACTGGAGTTGTTTACCATATTGAATAGACTCACCTAACTAACAGAAACTGTAAATAAATATGTGTGTCTCAGAGTAATTTTCATTGTAATTAAGCTCCTCCCTTCAAGCAGATATAAAGCAGTGTCCACCAGCATCTGATCAGAACTGAAGAAGCAGCTTGGATGAGCTGCGAAACGTATTCGACCAAATAAACTCTGTCCAGTTGACAAATAAAATTTCTCCTTTTGCTGCACAAACCCTGTATATTCATCATGTGCTAATACAGGAAGTGTTCCACTGTTTTTTTAAACTCTATATACCTTCACTAGAATTATTTGGAATTGTCTCTCTCGACTGAACAAAAAATAAACGGTTATCTTGAAAAACTACTGCTTCATGACATCACAAGGTGGAACAGAGAATTTTGAGCTTTGGAGATATAGACAGTCCAATAATCCAGGATTACTTAACTCTAGGTATGTTTTTGAGGAGGTAACACTGTTATTATACATAATGACTTAAGCATACAAGAGTGAATTTTTGTGTAAAAGGACCTTTAAATCAGAGCTGTTGGTTGGTTTACACACAGTTTGTGTATGAGCCCTGGTTTAGACTCATTTTCCACCTCTTTCCTTTACATTCCTTGTTGTTTTTGTTGTGTATCTCCAGCAGTCACCCGGCCGTACTATGATTTCCTGGTCCGACAGAAGCACCCGTCCCTCCCCACGGCTCTGCCCCAGCAGCAGGTCTTCATGCTGGCCGAGCCCAAGCGCAAGTCTGCCTCCACCTTCTGGCACAACATTGGCAGGCTCACCCCCTTCAAGAAATGAAGCGCTCCTCCTCACCAGACTCATGAACTGAACAGAGGAGCAGAAACTATGTGAAAGCACTTTATAGTGGAGAGCAATCAGACAATGGGCCTATGCCACTACTACTACTATCACTACTGCTATTACTACTATTACTACTACTACTACTGCTGCCAGTGATCCGACTCCTGACTGTGCTGCCATCGAAGTATCATTACCTTTTGCCAATGTCTCTGTGTGCCAGCCGCTTGGGTTAATTTTGTGTTTTTTCTAAAAGGGATCCAGAGGAGACAGAGTAACTTCATCATTCAGAAACCACCTGTTCTGCTGTATTTGGTTGTTTTTTATGTCAGATATCCTTTCTTTCACAACAAGGCAAACTGCTGAGACTAGACTGGGAAAGGTTTTAACCCACAGACCAGGAATTGAACTGGCTACCTTTTGATTCTTTGTTTATTGCCTAACCTACTACCAGAGGTGGGTAAAGTAGCCAAAAAGTACTCAAGTTAAGAGTATCATTACTAATAGTAATAATAAATACTAATAATAACATAATGTATAAAGCAGGGGTCAAAGAAATCTAAATGTTTTACAGAATCTGCTACTAAAGTAACGTCTGATTTATAATTTCAGTGTAACTGGAGTGAACTTTGCACAAACTCTGGTATTTTCAAATAGACGCAAAAAAGAGACAAACTAAATCATATCTGAAGGAGCGCAGCAAAAAGCACAAACTTTCAAATCATTTCATATTGTCAAGATAAAGCTTTTGTCACTTGTAGACTTACTCACATTGGGAAGAGTAACCACAACTTTTACTCAAGTAAGAGTACTGTTGTGTAAGAGTACAGTGTCAAATATTTAACTCAAGTAGGAGTATCACCACAGTACGGTCTCTGAAAACTTCACAGAGAAGTACAATTTAAAAGTTATGCCATAGACTGTATATATGAATGGACATGACTAACCTGCTAACCGCTGCGTTTCACATTGGACGTACGAGCGTGCTTCCGGCTCCATCCGCTCTGGTTCCAATTCCCTTTGTATTGAAATCCTGTCACGCCCTCTCTCTTCAACTGCTGCTGTCAGTCTTGTCAATTTGATCTTAAAATGTCCGTATTAACCGTATTAACGTATTAACTCACTCTACGTGATCCTGAGGGTTTTATTTAGCTGTTTTGTCCCTCGATAAAGATATGAACATTAATAACAGACTGCTTGATTGACAGGGTTGCTAAGAACTTACTCCCAGCTAAACTATAGTGATGTGGGCGGAAAGAGGCTTTACCTTCAACAGCGTCGCTCTGGATTGGCTCTTTGGTTGCTATGATACTCACAGTCAGAATTCCAATTATGGAACTGCTAGCCTTGTGAGCTTCATTTGAGGTGTCATCACACTCACTTAGTCCACTTCTATATACAGTCTATGAGTACTGTCCACCTCTATGTACTACAAATGAGATATACTACTGCAGTACTTGTGTATTTATGCAGTATTTTGTGCAGAACAGATGGTCTCCGTAGTTTGTCACACTCCACATCTCTAGACCTCTGCAGCGTGTTGAGTTTGTGGCTGGCACCTCTCTCGCTCTCTCTCTCCTCCCTGGTGTTCTTTAAGTGCCATTGGACTTGTGCGATGAGACCCCTGGTGGACGTGCATGGATGTGCTCAAACATACTGTGAACTTTTGATACTGGCGCCCCCTTGCTGTACAGTATGTAAATGCAGATGTACGCTTCTCACGCGCTGCCTCGCTCACAGCTTTGGACCAGCCCTTCCCCTCTCTGAGAAAAAGAAACAAACAAAAAAACATATTTATAACATTTCTAAGTCATAGTGGATTTAACTCTGTATACCAAATATGGAGTGTCCTGTGGGTGTGTTCAGACTTGGCAGTGCCAGGAGCCGGCTGGAGTGAAGATGGTACATGTCAATGAGAATGTTACTGAAATTATGAAGTTTATGTTTGACATTTTATTTCAAGAATTATGTTGTTTCAAAGGCACATTGCAAATATTTAAAGTGCATATGACAGGTTAGACTGCAAATTTAACTGAAATATTAAAGTTAACATTATTATATGATAACTAAACAAATCTTTGCCTATTTTTTCTAGTTATTTGGTGAAGTTTAAAATTTTACTTCCTGGTTGGATATGGGCAGCAGATATGACATACATAGAGGTAATTCCATAACTGTTACTTAGCAACCATAATGTAAAAAAGCTTATCCAAATTACACAATAGTTCTGAGAAGGTATAAAAATAAATGGCAATACCTTAATTTTCTTAAAAAAAAATTAAAACTGTCAGAATCCTTCCTTGTGCGTAAATTGTCTCTGCCTTTTGAACGGAGTTTCCATGTTGATGGCCTAGGCAGAGGGATTCTGTTTTAGAACTCCTGTGTTTTTGTACTTTTCTTCTCAGCTTTTTTCACAAACTGTCACTGAACCACCTGACCACTGATACTGTCCACAAAACCAAGACAGGATTAGAAACACATGAAAACCTGTCATCTGCACTTTAAAGGTTCACTTTAATGGTCCTTGACAAACATGCTGATAAATGTGCTTTACTACTTTTGGCACCTCAAGCTTTCGTTCTTCACATTTTCTAACTTCAAATAACTCATCAAATGGTGTATTGAGGAAAATAATGTGGAGGAAAAAATATCTGGGGCATTTCATACATCTTGGATTCACCTTTCAGATTTGATGAAACTTCCACAGTGGAGACTTCTGCTGGGACACTGAGAACAGAAGCAGAGCAAATCAAATCAGGCTAGAAACAGCTTTTGTCACTTTCCCAGCTGGTAATTGGTGCAATGAAGATTGTGATCAACCATATGGCTAATGATGCTGATTAGCCATGCTCCACTGTAGTCAGCAGAGGGCGACAGACACCACCGAGCATTCTCTGTGAAACTGAAAGCCCCATTTGATGTTATAAAATGTGAAATACACTGGTTTCCTAAAATGACTTCATTCATCTGATTCTATATTTCACTAGACAGTTTTAGAGTGAATGTGACTGTCCAAGAGGCTTGTTCAATTCTAACAGGCGTTGGTCAGTCAGGGCCTTCCATCTGTCTGAAGGGAGGAGCTAATTACACTGAAACTGACACACCCTAGTCGTTTACAGTAAGCAATATCTGTTATTAGCAAAGTCCACTGATATACCCTAAGGTGTGAACTGTCCCTGAGTCATATTTTGTATGATTGGTCAAGTCTCATCTGGCATTCTCTGGATATACCTCATGTTTTCTTGTTTTTATGATAGAAGATGGAGTTATAAATAGGTCAGTAGTCCCTTAGATCCCAATTTCTGTTCAGAGATGGACAAAAAGAGCAATATTTGTAAGGAAAGACAATAGGGATAGTTGGAGTGTGCTAATAGGTGTCCGATTACCCATTCAAATATGACTCAGGGACAGTTCACACCCAGAATAGTATAATGGACTTTGCTAATAACAAATATTATACAACTATACATTATATTAACTACAAATACAACTCCCTTCAGACAGACAGAAGGCAGCGACTTACAGGACCCTGTCAGAACTGAAGAAACCTCTCACTACAAAACTTTACTTCTGAGGGATCTCCTTTGGTTGCTGTTTCATAAAATCATGTAATCATTTTTCCAAGATTTAGAATAGATTTGGTTTGGTGACACTTTGCAAATATGGAAATACACTTTATGTACCTGTTTGAAGCACTGCACTTGCATGTTACTAAACAATTTCTCTTTTAATGACAAAGTTCACACTATTAAGACTTTAGAGCTCATGTTTGGAGCGAATGGTTTTGCTGCTGAGCTGACTGAGACAAACAGAGCATGCCCTGCTAACACTGAAGAAGAAGAATGGTTAAGTTTGGCTTGCAGCACATGTAGCGCCTCCTGGTGGGCATGGGTTAGTATTACCGTTCTATTAGATTGTACTGTACATACATAAAGAGAGATATATTTATGGTGTTTTGTGTATATCTGACAATGAGGAGGGTGAGGAAAGTGAAGGAGCCAAGTGTAAACACACCCTGACCCTTGACCCCTGACCTCTGCACTCTGCGGTGTGTGGCCCCTCCCCCTCTGTAAGTGCATTCATACTGGACTTTTCTGCTCATGGAATATTAAACATTCCTCTACTTCTAAAATGCTGTGTTATTGTCATATCTGATTTAAAGGTTGTATGGAGGAGTTTTTTTGTTTTTTTTTTTGTTTCAAATTGTCAGTGATAGCATTATAGGGACGCAGCAGCCTTGTAATTATGATGACCAAAAAAAATGAATGAAAATCCATCAACTGTGGATGTGGCGGGGCCAGATAAACATACCTACCTCGTTAGCCAGTTAGCCGCAAAAGAAAGTCCATTTTTGAGGTTGTTTAAAGAAGAAGAGAAGGGGAAAAGGAGCAAAGCTAAACTAAGGTGATTCTCAGAGATTCCTTCCAGCGATGGCGTGCACTGAAGCAGACGAAGGATCTAAAGACTGACGCGTTGGTCGCTAAATTACTTCAGGACAGGAAACTTTTGCTTATCATTTGAAAACGTACAGTATAGTTACAGCAGTAACAGCGACTCTGAATGTGCACACTAACAGCGTAAGCATAAGGAGGAGGCGGGAAGAGGCATTTCTACTTAGGGAGCTGTAGGGGAAGGGGAGGTGGCTTCACGCCTGCGCAACAATTGAAAAAGGACAAACAGTCGCTGGATTTCTCCTTCCTTGGAAAATCCTCTATACAACCTTTAAAGGAACTCCTTTAAAGGTTGTATAGGCCTGGGCCTGCTATTTTCAGACTTTGTTATGTTGTTTCCTCATCACAAACAGACCTGGAGTTGTGTTTTGTTTCATTCACACACGTTTAACACACAAACCCTGCAGATTTAGGCTGAGTTCTCTGTTCCACCTAGTGATGTCATGTGGTAATACAGAAAGTGCTCCACTGTGTTTTTAAACTCCATATACCTTCACTAGAATCATGTGGATAATTTCACATCTGGAATTGCTAAACTCTACTGAACTAAATGGTAAAAGGAGCTGTTAAGTTGAAAACTACCACTTCATGACATCACAAGGTGGAACAGAGCATTTTGAGCTTTGGAGATGTAGACTAATAATGCAGGATTGCTCAAACATGTGTGAATCAAACAAAACAACAAATTATAACAAATAACTGGGCCAGCATGTCCAGTGTTTTTGTATTTAAGAATCAATCAGCATTACAATTGTTATCAGTAAAAGTTATATTTGATTTGAACATGTTTACCGCGTATCTGGGGACATAGTCAGCTCAGATTTAATCAAACATGTAGTTCCTTTCAGTGATGGGTCTGTCACATCAGCTGTATCCAGCCACAATGACCTTCCACATATGAACAATATTTACAGTTCACTAACACAAGGACAACTTCATTGTCACCATTTTATTTTTAAAATATTATATTTACATCTGAGTCAAACAATTTTCTAAAATCTAAAATAAGTCAATATAAAATGATCTCCATACACAGTCACATTCAGTTCTAATCACCCGTAGTTTAGATATACATCCTTCATGACATCACATGTACTTAATATTCTAAGGACAGTTTTGTTAGTAGTTTACATTTACACCATACACTATATATATAAATAGACATAGCTAAACCCGCTAGCCACTGCAGTCCAAACAGGAAGTGTTCATGGATGAGCTTCCAGCTCCATCGACTCTGTTAGCATTTGCATATATTCACTCAGTTGTCCCAGAGCTCTCTGGTGGATGGGACCTAATTCCATGGCTTCTCCCCCCGGTGGTTGTTCCACCGGCGCACCTGAGCGTACTGGGCAGCGTATGAGCGTCTGGTGGGCGGAGCCTCCGTGTCTGACTCCTCCTCCTCCTCCTCCTCCTCCTCCTCTTCCTCTCTCTGCAGCTCCTCCATGTGCCTCTGTCGCCTTAAGGTGCTGCGGGGCTGGACAAACAGGAAATCATCATATTAATGGCATCATAGTAATGTCCATCAGGACCAGCTCATCTTCTGTGGCATTAAAGGAGACCATCCACCTGTTTTATTACATGATACTTCCAAAAAGATAAGTTGAATACATTTAAATAGATACTGATGCACTCACCCTGGGAATGGGCTCAGCCTGTGGCCCTGGCTGCTCCCTGAGGATCCCTCGGGTGCTGGGGCTCTGCAGGGGGCTGTGGTACTGAGACAGGCCACTCACAGGACTGTCCACACGAGTGGTCAGAAAGTCCGAGGCACGCACACGCCCACTGAACAACTGCAGGAGCCAATAAACCAAAGGGTTTATGGGAAACTAACAGCTACAGTATATCAGGAACCTAATGTGTGAAATGATTTTTTTTTTTTTTTGTGGCTAAAACAATGGACCATATATGACACACGGCAAAGTTCTGATTCAATATGCTACAGGTAAATCCACCAATACATGCCAGAGCCTACAGGTGTTGTACCTTTAGACTATGACAAAATACAATATGGCCACATTAGTCCCCCAGATCCCACTTAGAAGGGTCTGTGGGGTCTTAAGCAGAGGGCAGTGGTCTCACCTCCAAGTCCCTGTTCAGGTCCATGGACTCCAGGTTGTGGAAG
The DNA here is from genome assembly GCA_029959045.1 of Taenioides sp. WSHXM2023. NCBI lineage: Eukaryota > Metazoa > Chordata > Actinopteri > Gobiiformes > Gobiidae > Taenioides > Taenioides sp. WSHXM2023. Next base: position 25,254,086 of record CM057105.1, read on the forward strand.
GTGTGGGTGTAGATCTCCAGAGCTTTGGCGTGGAACAGCATCTCCACTGTAATGAAGTCTGTGAAGATGGTCTGCACAACACACAGTAGTTCAGACCAGGGATGTATGTGTGGTCCTAAATATGGGCCCTGAGCGCCCCATTAGTCAATATCATGAGTTTATAATCATTTTGCCAACTCTCAGAGACCAGGATGGAGTTTTGCCATGACGGTAAAACTAACAACAACTAGTATGCTAACAACGCACCTCATAATTAGATGCAGACAGCACAGCATTATTCATTCACTCCACACCCAGTGGTGGTAAGTTCTAAATCTGCACCATTGGCCACTCTGACCGCCAACACGCACACACGCACACCACTTTAATACTAGGCAATGTGGGTGAAGTGTCTTGCCTAAGGTGTCTTGCCTACACAATTGCAGTTTTTGCCACTGGCACTGCTAATCAATATATCAGCCCTGGAGTATACAGAGGACTACATACAGTAAAAGCACCTTCTTTGGTTTATGATCCATGAACATGCAGTGCTGCAGTTAATAATATAAATGATGTTTAAACATGTCCCTGTAGACACAGACGTCATGCTTTCAAGAGCACATGTGAGTCGGACCTTGATGTCCTCCAGCCTGTTCTTCTGGAAGTCCATGATGGCCTCCTCCATAAGCTTCATGCTCCTCTGGGCGTTGTTAGAGGCCTTCTGAGCGCTCACCTCCGCCTGTACACACACACACACACACACACACACACACACACACACACACGCACACACACCCACACACACGCACACACACACACACACACACACACACACACATAAACACACATACACTGACACAGTCTGTTGCCATCTGCTGTCAGTCTGCTGAAGGACATCAATGCACTTACCTGAGACTGAAAACATTTGTCAAGGAAACCCACGTACATGCTCACATCGTTACAGAGCATTGGTTTATCCGTATCATATAAGAGCAGAGGAATGCATGCAGCTCTTCTCTTAGCTCCTATCAGAGAGCTAATCAAACCAAGGCTCCAGTGGTGCCCACTGCACAGAGCAGAGCCTGAGGCCCCAGAGGCTGGATAAATTATTTCATTTCAGAACATGTTTCTACAGATCTAAACTACAGGGGAACAGTTTTATTCAGAATAAGACAGGAGATTTTGTGGTTTGTCTGTATATTGTGTTCATTCAAGTAGCGAGTTTGATTATATTGCGATCAATCTTGCGGCTCCACTGGTTGGTACTTTGATTCTCCACTACTAAAACTTCTACTGTGTGTTTGGATGAGGCACTCTCTCCATAGTTTAGCCCAAGCTCCAGAGAGACTGAGGAGAACATAAATAATGCTTCATATAACTGATGGATTATTGTGCCTCATACTCCCACCTGTTAGCTGAACAATTTGCACCACAGCGCCCCCACAGGACAAACAAGGTCCAAATGCTGTTTCTTTTCTGAGGATACAATACTCTGGCGGTCCGTAGGGTTCTTCAGCCTGATCTTCTCCAGCTTCTGGATCTCCTTCATCTCTCTGCTCCGGTCTGCACTGAACTTCTTCACTTCAGCCTGAGGGACACGTGCACCACACGGACAGTGGACCATGTTTAATCAGAGACACATTCCTCTCACTCACAGATAGTGTGTGTGATACTGACCCTCTTATTCTTGACGATGTCTCCATAGGCTTTGAGAGGAGCCACCACCCTGCTCTCCAGCCTCTCCACCTGGACACAGCACTGTCAGGGTGGCAACCTCAAATAATATGGAGGAATGAAGAAAATGATAAGACACCACAAACAACATTCAGTATGCCAGCAGCCATATGTATGTTTAAATACATGTGTGCTGGTGTAGCTTTTCCCTCCTCCTCCCTCCATGCTAATGTTCACTATTAACTGCTGTAGAGTTAGAAAATGCAGCACAGTTTGTAAAATGGCTTACTCAAAAAGTTACCTGATGTAATCTTCATCCATCCTTCTTTGTTGGCAAAGAAGGATGGATGAGCTGCGAAACGTATTCGACCAAATAAACTCTGTCCAGTTGACAAATTGAATTTCTCCTTTGGCCATGGATTCTACCTGGACGACTGAGGGATTCTACACACATCCTTCTTTGTTGTTTTACAGAAAGCATTGCTTCTAAGTATTTTATGTTAAATAATCTTAGAGAGTCTTAGGGTCTTAGAGACCATATTTTGCAATTATTTGTGCATATGTGTACTTAAAAAAGAATACCTTTTTTAGATTTAGTTTTGGCAAATGTTAGCTGGATTTAAGCTACCACATGTGTGTATTTGGATTACTACACATTCTAAATACTGTTTATTTCTTTTCTGTTGTAGTTTCACTCTGTCGATAATTGAAGGCAAGTGGACAATACACCTGTCAGTTGTGGAGGAGTTTCTCTGCATAGCTGTATCTGTCTTAAGAGTGAGGACAGAACAACATGTTTACAAGTGTATAAAAGAAAGGACAGGCTGTTGAATGTGGAGGGACATGGAGTCAGGACATGTGGACTCAGGTATTCACTGTAATAACACAATAATACACTTTCACTTTCAATCAGTCTTACGTTAGTGTACAGATAACAATTAAAACAATACAATTATTTCTTATATAATAAAGCATGATATCAGTAATCACTAAAATATTCAATAAATCAAACTTTTTGCTGACATTGCATCAATAAACAGTCAGTAAGTAAGTCAGTATTTCAAATTGTAATGCAAACACATTATCAGTTTGTCTGTCTGCATTTCTCCTCAACTCTAAAGTGTCTTATTAGTAGTAATAATAATTATAAATAATTTCCCTTGTGGATCAATAAAGTTTGTCTAAGTCTAAGTCTAAGCATCAGTAGTAGTAGTAGCATCAGCCGAGTAGTAATATTAGTAGTATAGTAGTACTAGTAGTAGTCCAGCCTGACCTGAGCCTGCCTGTAGTCCTGCACCATGGCCAGGTCTTCGGCCAGGTTCTTCAGGCCCAGCTGGAGCTCCGGGTCCTCAGAGCGGGACAGGTCCAGCAGCTGTCCCACCAGAGCATCTCCTTTGTCCCTCAGACCTGCTGTTTTCCTGGTGTAGGCGGCCAGCACAGAGCACAGCTGTCCCAGGAGCTTCTCTGTGTGAGACACTGTCTGCTCCATGGTCCTCACCTGCACGTCCCTGAGCGAGCAGAGGGGAGGGGACAGGGGTAAAGAAGAACTGTCACGTGGGAGCACGGGTGGTGTAGGCTCACTGTTAGGAGGGTTTGAATAGGGCCCTGGAGAGATCACTAAATTAAACCTCTATTTAAAACCTCTTCAGACATGTTTTTGATGAAAGAACAATGTTAAAACATGTAAGAAAGCAAAAAAATAAAGAATAAATAAATACTTTTTTTTGCATAATACCCCACTTCTTTAAAGGGGCTCTATGTAAGATTTTTATTTCAAATTGTATAAACTTGACTTAACAGTTTCCCCAGGTAAACATGTTTAAATCAAATATCCTTTTTACTGGTAACAATAGTTATGCTAACTTATATTTAATCACAAAAACACCGGAGATTATGGCCAAATTGTATATTATAATCTGGTGTTTTGGTTCGCAAGAACTTTAAACCTAAAATGCCTATCTCTGATCTGAACGGTCACTATTTAAACTCCAGCACCTGCAGCCAATCCTGAGTCAGTGCTAGTGCAGCCTCTGCAGCTCAGGGAGGTTTTGAGCGTCACATGAGGCATGGCCTGTCCATATACTGAGAATGAGACACACTTGAATGTTCGTCTAAGACTCTGGAGACACAGGTTCAGTTGTGATTCTAGTAGCTTTTTTAAATCAGTAAGAGCTCTGGATAATCTGTATATAGTTCCTTCTTTTTTCCTCTTAATCTCCTCACTGACCTATAGTAGTGTTAAAACAAATACAAATATACAGTTAACTACTACTTTTACATATTACTTCTCCACAAAACTGCTGCCACTAGTGGAATAAGGCTGTCATGTCATTTCGTAATGCCAGTTGAACAACTCTTACGCATGATATGATAAATGTACAAACGTACAAAACTGAAAGTGCAAATGTCAAAGCTGCTGATGTAATACTAAAGTGTTTTACCTGGAGAGAAGCCCTGTCATGGCTGCCGTCCTCTTTGTCTGTTTGTGCTCCTCACCTGCACCAGGTAACACAGTCTGTTTCCATGGAGACAGGCACAACATAGCCTCTGGAGCAGGTGTAACGCTGGACAAACGCCACACAAGGGCGCCATAACTCTACAGTCCACTGGTAATGACAAGATGGCAAAAGGAGAAATTCAATTTGTCACCTGGACAGAAGTTTATTTGGTCGAATACGTTTTGCAACTCATCCAAGCTGCTTCATTTCTGGTCAGATGATTTTTTTTTTTATTATTTACAATTGCCATATAATTAAAAGAGTCAATGTATTAGCACAAGGAAATCTAACCTGCGTTTGACTGTTTGCCACATGCTACACCATAGGAGTAAATTACTTAGGCTGCTTCAGTGATGGAGAAGAATACTTTGAAAATGTATTTAGTACATAATACTGAATACCTGCATTAACATGTATTTTGTAGAACTTCTGATACATGGTCCAATCAGAGTACTGTATTCTGAAAACATGGAATACTGTTACACCAAGTTACAGTGCATCCGGAAAGTATTCACAGCGCTTCATTTTTTCCACATTTTGTCATGTTACAGCATCATTCCAAATTGTATTACCTCAAAATTCTACACACAATACCCCATTATGACAATGTGAAAAAAAAATTTTTTTGACAGTTTTTGAATTTATTAAAAATAGAAAACTAAGAAATCACATTTACATAAGTATTCACAGCCTTTGCCAGGAAGCTCAAAATTGAGCTCAGCTGCATCCTTTTTCCACTGATCATCCTTGAGATGTTTCTACAGCTTCACTGGAGTCCACCTGCGGTAAATTCAGTTGACTGGACATGATTTGGAAAGGCACACCTGTCTATATAAGGTCCCACAGTTGACCGTGCATGTCAGAGCACAAACACCAAGCATGAAGTCAAAGGAATTGTCTGTAGACCTGCGAGACAGGATTGTCTTGAGGCACAAATCTGGGGAAGGATGCAAAAAAATTTCTGCTGCTTTGAAGGTCCCAATGAGCACAGTGGCCTCCATTATTCATAAATGGAAGACGTTTGGAACCACCAGGACTCTTCCTAGAGCTGGCCAGCCGTCTAAACTGAGCGATCGGGGGAGAAGGGCCTTAGTCAGGGAGGTGTCCAAGAACCCGATGGTCACTCTGTTAGAGCTCCAGCGTTCCTCTGTGGAGAGAGGAGAGCCTTCCAGAAGGACAACCATCTCTGCAGCAATCCACCAATCAGGCCTGTATGGTAGAGTGGCCAGACAAAAGCCACTCCTTAGTAAAAGGAACATGGCAGCCCGTCTGGAATTTGCCAAAAGGCACCTGAATGACTCTCAGACCATGAGAAACAAAATTCTCTGGTCTGATGAGACAAAGATTGAACTCTTTTGTGTGAATGCCAGGCGTCATGTTTGGAGGAAACCAGGCACCGCTCATCACCAGGCCAGTACCATCCCTACAGTGAAGCATGGTGGTGGCAGCATCATGCTATGGGCATGTTTTTCAGCAGCAGGAACTGGCAGACTAGTCAGGATAGAAGGAAAAATGAATGCAGCAATATACAGAGATATCCTGGTTGAAAACCTGCTCCAGAGCGCTGTTGACCTCAGACTGGGGCGAAGGTTCATTTTTCAGCAGGACAACGACCTGAAGCACACAGCCAAGATCTCAAAGGACTGGCTTCAGAACCACTCTGTGAATGTCCTGGAGTGGCCCAGTCAGAGTCCAGACTTGAATCCGATTGAACATCTCTGGAGAGACCTGAAAATGGCTGTGCACAGACGTCTCCCATCCAACCTGATGGAGCTTGAGAATTACTGCAAAGAAGAATGGGCAAAACTGCCTAAAGATCGGTGTGCTAAGCTTGTGGCATCATATTCAAAAAGACTTGAGGCTGTAATTGCTGCCAAAGGAGGATCAACAAAGTATTAAGCAAAGGCTGTGAATACTTATGTAAATGTGATTTATTAGTTTTCTATTTTTAATAAATTCAAAAAACGTAAAAAAAACCCCCAACTTTTTCACATTGTCATAATGGGGTATTGTGTGTAGAATTTTGAGGCAAGAGATGAATTTAATACAATTTGGAATGAGGCTGTAACATGACAAAATGTGGGAAAAAGGAAGCGCTGTGAATACTTTCCGGATGCACTGTACATTTAAACTATAGTGTAAAAGATGCAACGGTTAAAGACAGTTTTATATTTGTTCCACACTTTGTTCTGTGTTTATTATAGGGCCCATATTACACTATTTTCTGATCTCTGTTATAATGTTTCCTCATCACACACAGACCTGGAGTTGTGTTTTGTTTCATTCACACATGTTTAACACACAAACCCCGCACCCTCCACCTTCACCAGAACCATTTGGATAATTTCAGATGAGGAATTGACAATCTCTACATCACAAGATGGAGCAGAGCATTTTGAGCCTTGGAGATGAAGACAGAGAATAAAGAGTTACTCAAACATATGAATGAAACACAACTCCATGTCTGTTTTCTGAGGAGGGAACAACATTCTAACATTTCTAACATGGCTCAAAGCTCACAGGAGTCAATGTCAAATCAAGTGTGATCAAGTACAACAATGTATTATCCTCTTGATTTTAGCAAAGTAAATGTATTCAGAATACCACCAAATGAAAAACTAGAATACAGTAACTCAACATTAGTATTCTGAATATTTATTTTTGGTACATATAAAGGTTTTAAACAAATAATGTTTCTAAACCACCTTCACAAAATAACAAAGGTGACAAAAAGTGTAAATGTAAAACACTATCAGCAAGCACCTTTTTAATCATGTCACACAAGTGCAAAAGCTACAGTGTGTAACTTTATGGATAGAAAGTTAAAACCATACTTCGGAACATTCCCCATGGTGATAAGTTTAATGGTATACTGTGGAATATTATAACCAAGCGAGCTACATTTCCCTCCTCCTAACCTCCAGGCCTAATAAGAGTCAGGTTTGTGGAGATGCAAGCCCTCTCACAGTAAGGATATATGCTTTTCTATGTTTTTAAGTGCAATAAAAACAACCACACTTTTATTTGAGTCTATGATTTGGCTAAAAAGTGACATACTATGGCTTTAACATCCTAGTGTGGGGTGTGCCCCCCTTGTAAGAAAGCAGGAGCCTGGTGTTTAGTGTCTTCATAATGATACTTCATAAATAATAGAGAAGAAAATCAGGCTCATGTTTTGTAGAGCACCCGTGAGTCCATCTGCTCCTCTGGAACCTCCTCAAACCATCAGACCACAGCTCTGAGTCACAATCTGATACTGAAGAACAATACAACAAGGATTTAAAGAGCACATTTTCAGGAGCCTGTGATCAGTCTGAGTGTTCATGGTCCTGTTTAGGAGTTTGATTTTCAAAAAAAAGGTGACAGTGACTCACTGAAAAACTGTTGGCCAATACTAGCTCACTTCTGACTGTAATGTTATTTGAGAGGGACTTGTTTAACAGCACAGATCGGTGTGAAAACAAAGCTTGATAAAAGCTCTTGATAATAGAAAGTACACTATGATGTACACAGGTGTATTCCTTTGCCTAACAGAGCATTGTGTGTCTTTATATCTGCAGAGACTCAGAGGCTGCCACAGGTCACAGGTCACAGGTCACAGGAGCAGTTGGCCACGAGGGAGTGACTAACAGGAAACTAACCCAAGGACTATCAGTAGTTTAACTGTCACATATCAAAGTTTATCCATCCAAGTTTGATTTTCTAACTTGGAAGCAGCTCAGGATTCTGAAATGTCTTGAAAGAGTTTCTGAGTGGGAATTCTGAGACTGTGGGCTATTCCAGTGTAAATGTTCAAGTCAGAACTTGAAAAAACCTCTGACCGCCAAGGACCACTGGAACCCAGCATTTTCCTCAACCTCCTAAGTTAAAGACATATCAGAGGACAGAATGAATGAATGAATTAATCATTAATTAATCATTGGATTTATACAGCGCCTTTCAAGACACCCAAAGCGCTTTACAGTTCATTGTTCATTCACTCCACACTTGGTGGTGGTAAGCTACTATTGTTGCCACAGCTGCCCTGGGGCAGACTGCTGGAAGCGAGGCTGCCAATCTACACCATCAGCCCCTCCGACCACCACCATCACTCACGCACACACCACTTTCATACTAAGTAGAAGTAGTTTCACCCTCAAGTATAGTAAGTTCCAAATAAAACAGCTTTGTTGAAAACTGCTGCAGGATAAAATCACCAAATGATGAAATAATATAAAATATGAAATCATTCTAGTGTATGAGGCTGGAGTCCCGATGGACGTGTAAAAGTGAAGACATCATGAACCTTGTGACTGCATGTGATATGACCTGTTCAATCAGGCACAGCTTTAACAAAGACCAAAGACTAAAGCCAAAGTAAATACATTCATAGTTTATTGTTACATGAATATAGTCCATAATTCCATATGCGATAAAAACACTGGCTCAAAAACAGACAAAGAACATGAGGCTCACAGCAATGACACGGACTAGAGCGCCATCTACAGGCCCAAGTCAGCATGTGTACAGTGTGAGAAGTGCAAAGACTTTCCAATGGTACAAAATGTCAGAAGACTACAATATTTTTACCTAAATAAATTATTATATAGTATTTTCCACAATCAAAATATGTGATTGAAATTTCTCAAAAACAGCCATAGGCAAATCATTGACCAATTTTTATATATTTATTAAAGGTGTACTGTGTAACTTTCCTGTTTGTCACCATGGAGATGTTACTGTACTTGCTTTGCCTGAAATGTTCCACAGTATGGCATTCATCTTGGTTTGATCTGTGGGGGGACCACTTACTGTAAGAAGCGCGTTCATCAATGTAAAGTTTTGTAGTTTATGTTACATCTATGTGGTATTAACTGCTAACACAAAACATAATTAGAGCACCATTTTACCTTGAATTATTTTTAAATGTTATAGTCTCCGTATAAAACAAGTCAACATATTGACTTGTTTTATAAGTTTTACTTTTGTTCTTGACACTCTGAGGTGTTTTTTTAATACTGCCTCTGGTTCGGTCGGTGTAAAAGAACATTGGCTTTGAGAGCGCTGCTTGGGCCAGTGTGGACATGACACACACATTGTGATTCTCATTAAACAGCCACTCTGAGAGCGCTTCAAACAGGAGGTCTCAGAGCAGCTCTCACTCTCTCTGGAGCAGGTGAGTCCAGTGTGAAAACGGCCGACCTCGGGCCAACCTACACAGTCCAGGAGTGACAGGAAAAGTGTTTAGCCCACCAGCGCAGGTGAGCCTGGGTCTGTCTGCGCAGGTGAGCCTCGATCTGTCTGCGCAGGTGAGTCTGGGTCTGTCTGCGCAGGTGAGCCTGGGTCTGTCTGGGCAGGTGAGTCTGGGTCTGTCTGGGCAGGTGAGTCTGGGAATCAGGTTTGCCAACTTGCTGTGTACAGATTTGTACACCGTTTTTGTATATTTATGGAGAATTGTTGTGTGGGGGCATGGGTGATGTAGGCTTGTGGGCAGAGCCTTGTACATAAGGAGGGTTCAAATAGGGCTCAGAGGAGATTGTAAATTACTCAAACCTCTTCAGGCATGTTTCTGATGAGGGAATAACATTATAATAAAGTAGAAATCTTTAAAATGTTTGATTTAGCATAATACCCCCTCTTAAAAAAAAAAAAAAAAAAAGCAAAAAAAAAAAAAGCTTAATGTTCTGAAATGGAAGATTTCAGACAAAGGAATACCATCTCCATGGTGAAAAGCAGGTAGAGGACACCCCACCAGAAAAGTTACACTATGCACCTTTAACATTATTATAATTCAATATAATTCTAAAATCCAAAATAATGTATAGGCAACTTCGAAACAGCTGTTTCCTTCACTGAATTGAAATGTGAAGTAGACTGTTCCCCCTGACCCGTTCAACAGCCATATTAGAAGAACATACAGAAACATTGCACAAACTAAATACATTCATAAATGCATTTACATAGAAATTCTATTATCTAAAGGGATTGCTCATTGCAATAGTCAAGTCATTGGTAAATATATTACTTTAAATAGAATTGTCTCTAATAAATAAGTTCATAGCAGCACATGACTGAAGAAAACTGGAAATGGCCATGACATAGTTACTGTTGCATTTTTTCATCAGTGTTTATGGCTCATATTTTCAGATACAGAAAAATATATGTACATGTTTATTTTATGTGCATCACACACTGAAGCAGAGACTAACACTGAGCAGAGACTCTCCACACGCACACTCAACAGCTCAGCTAAAGAACACTGGCATTAGACACACTGGACTGCATGTAAACTCAAATATTACAAGTCAAGCCCACTTTTGGTCCACTGTGGTCAAGAAACAAATGGGCACCTCTCCATAAAAAAAAACAGAAATCATTAAAATTAAAAAAACAAAAAACAAAAAAAACAAAAAAACAAAAACAAAAACATAAAATTCCATACACAGACGTCTTCCTCACCCCTAAAGCCTGCTTGTTTGTGTGCTCAATTCTATTGCTATTGACACGTGCTTGAATACAGAAGCACAGACAGATCAGAGTTTGTCATGACATATATGTGCCTGGTCTCATGCTGTGGTTACATCATATTTGGACTGTATCATTTATTATCATCAGAATACATATTTAAAATGACATTATCATATTTATAATAAAATACTATATAATAATAGAGTTACTACTAAAATAGTAAATTAACACACTAAACAGACTACTCTCTAAAACAGAATCTAGACAAAGCGAAACATTCACATTTCTTTTTATACAAAATGCATTGGCACATTTTAGTCCACCTGTTTTGCAGCTTGTCCCTGTAGGCCCATGTGTACTGTACATAAGTGTGGTACTTTCATGTATACTGAGTACTTGTACTTGTACATAAGAGCAGTACCTTCTTGTTTACATAGTGTGTAACGGCACATGAAGTGCAGTACCTTCATGTGTTGTGTGTACTTGTACATAAGTGCAGTACCTTCATGTGTTCTGTGTACTTTTAGATAAGTGCAGTACCTTCATGTGTTGTGTGTACTTGTACATAAGTGCAGTACCTTCATGTGTTGTGTGTACTTGTACATAAGTGCAGTACCTTCATGTGTTGTGTGTACTTTTACATAAGTGCAGTACCTTCATGTGTTGTGTGTACTTGTACATAAGTGCAGTACCTTCATGTGTTGTGTGTACTTTTACATAAGTGCAGTACCTTCATGTGTTGTGTGTACTTGTACATGAGAGCAGCATCTTCATGTTTTGTGTGTACTTCTACATATAAGCAGTATTTTCATGTATCCTGTACACATGTACGTAAGTGCAGCACACTGATGTGTAGTGTTTATTGTACTTATACATAAGTACTTTCATGTGTGTTGTGTACTTGTAGAGCTGTAGTGTGTAATTGTACATAAGTGCAGTTATTCATGTAGTGTGTACATGTAGTGTATACATATGCGTAGTACCTTGATGTGTAGTGTGTATTTGTATTTTCCTTACTTTCCTGTGTAATGTGTACTTGTACATGAAGTAGGAGTAGGACTGAGGAGACTGGTGGCCACAGGTTGAATGGAGAAAGCGTCACAAAGGCAGAGTCACTCACAATAAGAAACTGCAGCGACAACATAGAAACCGAGAGACGTGTAGTGTCACATGATGTCCTGAAGGGGCGACAGTGTGCTAGTCTTTGTTGAACTCTCCGGCCTCCCAGCGCAGGGCCATGGCACTTTTACGGCGCACCCCGGTGTACGCCTCTGGGAACTGCATCAGACACGATAACAAACAACAAAGTGCTGTCAGGACTCTACGGATCAAGGGTCTGTACCTGATTTTTCCCCATGTATTTGAGGAAAATGTGTCTTGTATAAATATAGGCTATTGCATAAAGCAGCTCTTAAGGTCAGAATAAGTCTGCTATGTACTGTCGGCATCTAATTATAAAGTATATATATATTTATTATTGTCCAATAATCAGGAAGAGCGTGTTAGCATGCTGCATGTGCAGAACTCCGCACTGGTCTCTTAAGAGTTATAAGCAGTGCTTATAAACTGGGTGCAAACCATTTAAAATGAAGATTTTTTTTTAAACAGTAAAAATCAGGTACAGTGCCTTTAAAGAAGATTATATTGTAGCCTTGTTATTTTGTTTTATTTAATTTAAATATAGAAGCAGTACTGTAATGGAAGAAGTGCATGTGTAAATAGAATGTACCATGTTTCATACAGTGTGGTTTGTAAAAGTCTCTTACTCTGTGGTCACAGGACAGGACGGAGCGGTCCATCTTGTACGCCGTTTTCATGGGAGACGATGGGGATGACTTGCACTTGACAGGCTCTGTCAGGAGACACAGGAGAAACAGGTCATGAGACCAGTCCAAGTGTGTGGACTTGCTACTGTCCAAGGACAATAATACTCTTACATTCATTCATCTTTTATACCATGGAGATGAACAGCAACTACATCTAAATTACCAGGGCATTTTAACATTATCTTTAATTAGTTTTTTTTTTTTTTTTTTTTTACCACTAATGAATACATGAATAAAAACAAACTCCATAATGAACACAATTTATAAAGAATGATTGGATCGCAGTAACCTCTTAAAGCTACAGTATGTAACTTTTTATACACAAAAATATTGGATATTTTTGCTGTGCTCATTGCACTTACTTAGCCTGAAGGAAAACCTCTTCCTGCTTGTTTCAATAGAAATGTTTCTTTGGCTGTAATATTCCATAGTATGGCATAAAACTGATCTTTATGCTCCATAGTATGGTTAAAACTTAAGTTTTGGGAGTTTTAGGGTTATTGTATTAATAAGCCTGAACCATTCTTAATAAGCTTTTTATTCATTAAGAATTATGTTCAAATTGCATTAACTCTAAGTGCATTATAGGGTTATCATAAAGTGTTAACATTATAATAATAAGAGATATCAACCATAAACCAAATACTAAACTATGGGCTGTTCAGTATATCCCATTCGCACAAACTACAGATGAAATACCTCAAACATACCTGAGATGTCAAAAGACAGCGTGTCCTTGTGGTTGGATAAGAAACGGTCCTTGCTGTACAGCCCGGCCCTGTCCTCCCTCTCCTTCCTCAGTTCCTCCTCCCTCTGCTTGGCCTGCTTGATCTCCTCATCGACCAGCGAGATAGTGCTTCTGGACCGCAGCTTGAAGAAAGGGTTATTCAGAAACATCTTCTCCTCCGGCTGCTCACACACCTTATTGAGGGAGTATTCAGAGGCACTGCGGATGATCAGGTTGGATGTCTCCAGGATGATGAGATTGGAGCTGGTATCTTCTGAACGCCACTCAGCAGAACAGGCCCCCAGATCTTTGCCCAGTCTCTGGCTGGACTCATTGGCAGGGTCCACTATGATGACATTGTGTGCCGAGACATCACGTTGGAGCGGCTCTTTGGTTGGCGAGGACGTGATGATGAACGAGGGCGTCAGAGGGGTGCTGATAGACCTGGGCATACTTCTTGATGGGGCGCAGTCTGTGGATTTACCCATCCGTGACAGTCCTCTCTCTCTCCTGAAGGTCTCCTCACGTTCCATGGACATCCGGATCTCCTTCTCCACAGGTGTTTCCACATCTTCATATGGAGATCTGTAGCTGGAATCGCCCAGGCCTGAATCTTCTGAGCAGGGGCTGAACTGGGTGTTTGGGTACTCTCCAAAAAGATTCAAATTCTCCAGATTGTGTCCTTTCTTGTTTGTTCGTTCGATGTTACGGACTGGTGTGTACATGAAGCTGTGGCTGCTGTGGAGAGGAGCTTGTTTGGTGTTGGGGATGTAGACCTTGTTCTTAGTTTGCTCCTCCATCTCGCGCCATTGTTTGCGAGCCAGCTGGAAATCCACATGCTCCGTACTCACGTTCTCACTCTTGGTCTCCTGGATGACGCAGAAGTCTTTGGGGATCTTCTTGCTTGTTTCCATATTGTTGTTTAAGTTCTCCTCATGTTCTCGAACAATATTTACATTTTGATTGCCATCTCTCCCATTTTCACCATCATCTTCTGAAATCTTAGACAAGCTCTGAATGCCTAGCAGGTTGTACTTGACTTCTTGTGAGGGCACCGGAATGGACACCACCTCCTCTGGTTGCTCCAACACCTCCTCCATCTGCGGCACATCTAGACAGACTTCAATATTGCTTTGATCTTCTTCCACCAGATCATTCACCTCCACTTTCTTCACAAAGAGTTCTTGAGCGCTCAGCTGGAGACTGTCCAAGTAGGAGTCGTCGTCTTCTTTGTTTATGGACGAGGAGAATATTGTCCTCCATTTTTCATCTGCATCGCTGTCCGATGAAGCTGCCCCAATCTCCACCCCCAAGCAGTCTTCCATGTCTTCTGGGCCCAGCTCATGACAGGACCCATTGGAGACATCTGACGCTACTTCCTCACGGATTCGCTGTTCCAGTTCAGACTCGTCTCTGCTAGGAGGGAACAAGACTTCGCACTCATCCTGCTCTTCCCTCATGTAGTCTGGAACATCATCTGGATCTAACTCCTGTGCCTCAGGACCAGGGTACATGTCCTCTGGGTATACTTCAGGATCTGAGTCCAGGATTGTATCTGTATAAAGGGTGGCTGCTTGGTATTGCTTTAGCTCTTGTTCGGAAAACTGCTCTGGGAGAATGTCTGGATCTGGGAACTCATCATCCAGGGGTTCCAAAGTCGGATTTAGAATCAGTTCCATATCTGGTTCTGGAAACTGGTCCTCCATGAGATCTAGGTGTAATCCAGAAATCTCCTGTTGCTCCACTATGGGTTCCTCTACAGGTGGTTCTTCTAGTTCCACCTCCAGAACTTCCTCTGGCACTTGTTGTGGTGGTTCTTTCTTCTTATGAGCCTCATTCTCATACACACTATCTGCACTGGACAACGTGTCTGAAGAATTTGTGGATTCATTTCGATTCAGTCCGTCATGGCCCTCTTCTGCTGTGGGGACATTCTGATCCTGCATGCTAGCTTCTCCTGGAGTGTCAGGCGCTTGTATTTCAGATGATGGTCTGGGTGGTAATAGGTCCTGTGATGACTCGTGCCCTGGGGAATCGGGTGAGTCATTCTTCAAATAAACCTGTTCATCAAGTGCGCCTGATGCCCCGTCTCGATCAAATGGACCAAACGTCTCCTCCGCCTCCAGTGCAGCAGTTGATTGTTCACCAGTCTCCATGGCAACAGAAATTGAGTTGTGATTTTCACTTATGCTGCAACCTTGGTTCAGTTCTCCTCCATCTGTTGCTATGTCCACCAAGGCAGCCGTCTGGGCAGAGAAAGAGAGCGAGAGGGAAGGAAACATACAAATCAATAGTGCTTTATTGGTGAGCTTAGCAGTTAAAACACACACATAGATTTGAACCTTTTTGAAATATGAACAAATGATTAAATGAACCGAAGAAGCAGCTTGGATAAGTTGCGAAACATATTCAACCAAATTAACTTTTGTCCAAATGACAAATTAAATTTCTCCTTTTGCCATAGATTCTACCTGGACGACAGAGGGATTCTACACACAGGTGATTAAATGGTTATGAGACAAATAAACGATTAACTGTTATGGCATCAGCATGTTATACACAATTCTTTGCACTTTGTGATTCCAGCTCCAGATTGTTGTTTTTGATCCTGCTTTGGATCTACTGTATTTGTTTTAGTTTATATACAAGTAGATCATTTTAACTACATAATTTCTAGTTACTATAAACCATTCATTATTTGGGATATAGTATTACTCTAAACCCTTACTACATTTAATTATCCTGCTAACACAAAATTACAATTGTACCAGAGTTCTACAGACCAAACTGCTGTCTGTTCCTCATTCAGTGTCAAATCAGGGATAAAAACAGGTTTCACTCTAAATATTGGTTAACCTATTTTTTGTTTTGCATTTTCATTTGTATAATATGTCTTTGAAAGAATGAACAAAGACTGAATTGTTCATTTGGACTGATTGGGGCTTAGTGATTACTTAAAGGGCCCATATTATGCTATTTACTCATATACTGATACTAATTATGATATATACTGATATATTGTTATTTCCTCATCACAAACATATGTGGAGTTGTGTTTTGTTTCATTCACACATGCTTAACACACAAACCCTGCAGATTTAGGCTGAGTTCTTCTCTCAAAATGCAAACACTATGTGATGTAATGTGGCAATACAGGGAGTGTCTACTCCATACACCTTCACTAGAATCATTTGAATAATCTGAGCCCTGGACTTGTCAATCTCTCCTGAACTAAAGGTAAAAGGAGCTGTTAACTTGAACTGTGGCCTTGGGGATGTAGACAGACTAATAATAAAGGGTTACTCAAACATGAATTAAACAAAACACAACTCCAGGTCTGTTTCTGATGAGGTAACAGCATTATAACAGGGCTTACAGCTCACAAGAGTGTGATATAGGACCTTTAAAGTAGTGAAAAATTCAATGAGAGTGAACGAGACTGGAATTCCTTTAGACCTGGAAGTCGACGAGAGCTGTGGCATCACCATACACCAACCCCTTATGCATTCTATTTGTTTGCCATAAATCCAACTTTGAAAATAGTTAAACTGAATTGCTTTTGCTTTTCCTGAATCACTAGAGCGTTTCATGTGTCTGTCTTAAAGTCCCCGTCTGAGCCACAAATGCTTACATAGTCTCAGGTGTGTGTGTGTGTGTGTGTGTGTGTGTGTGTATGCTTATCATGATTCATTCACAAGCACCGGCTCCCACCCACACACTGCACAGGAGAGCTCATTCTTCACTACAGGTACCAGGACTCTGTATGTATGGCACAAAAGAGCTCCAGTGTTAGGAACAGCAGGGGGCTCGTCTGAGGTGTGCCAATTCCCCTTTAAAAAATATACTTCCTAGCAACTATGTGCCACTGTGTTAAGTGACATTTTCTTATTTTTTAAAACTTGCTATTCATCAAAAACATACTTGGAGTTGTGTTTTGTTCCACCTTGTGATGTCACGTGGTTATACAGAAAGTGCTCCACTGTGTTTTTAAACTCCATACACCTTCACTAGAATCATTTGGATGATTTCAGCCCTCGAATTGCCAATCTCTACTGAACTAAAGGTAAAAGGAGCTGACATCACGAGGTGGAGGGGTTTGAGTTTTGGAGATGTGGACAGACTAATAATAAAGTGTTACTCAAACATGTGTAAATGAAACAAAACACAACTTCAGGTCTGTTTTTGAGGAGGTAACAACATTCTAACATGGCTTAATGCTCATAAGAATCCTTTCTGCGTAACATTTTTATGAGCATACTAATTTCCCTGGTATCATTTGGGATTGTTAAGTTTTTACTTGATGATAGATGCGCTAAATGTATTTCTTTTATTCTTTTGAAATAAATAAAAGTCGAAGGCATGGTGGCTGCGAAGGACTTTCTGTGCGGAGTTTGCATGTTCTCCCCATGTGTAGGTGTTTTTATCATCAACCCAAAACATTCACATAGGTCAAATCCTCAACTAAGGTATAGTCCTGACCCAGCTCAAGGTTGCAGCATTGAAGGTTGGGTCAAATGCAAATAACACAGAAGACTAATTTATTTAAGAGCAATGAAAATATTCTTTCACTCCTTCTTAAACAAATGAATGTCAAACTAGATATTTTGTTAGAGATGATCTGTGTAACCATCTGATGTTTCAGATGATCTAGTTCTGCTGTACCCTCACAGTTCAGGCCTGCAGCAGCTTCTCAGCATCTGCTCCCTGTGGCTTAGAACATGACATTAAGTACAATGCTCTGAATAGTCACAAAGTTATGATTGCAAACAACACAACACCATGTTACCTTGTATTGTTTTGAAAATACCAAAAAATATTTGCCAAAAACATGCTTTATAAGTTTTGCTTTCATTTTCACTTCTCCCTTTGCTCTCCGTCACTCCCCCTTCAGAGCGCAAAACAATCAGCGTGCATCTCACTAATGCAACTACTACACATCGCACCAGGTTTGTGAAATTGTTGTGTACAGTTTTGTATCATGTTTTTGTATATTTATGGATTACTGTTGTATGGGAGCATGGGTTGTGTAGGCTTGGACAGAATCTTACAGCTAACCATAAGGAGGATTCAAATAGGGCCCTGGAGAGATCATTAAATTACTCAGAAATGCATGGATGACATCTAAAACCTCTCCAGGCATGTTTTTGATGAGGGAACAACATTATAACATGGTACAAAGCTGAAATAAAACATAGATTTTGAATAATACCCCCTCTTCAATATCTTGAATAGTATTGAAAGTGCTGAGGTTTTGTAGCACCAGTGACACTGTGGTGTGAGATCCTGTGTTGTGACGATCAGGTATTGCATTTGTTGGTTTGTGTAGAGCCAGGAATTTGTGGATCTCTGTCAAACTTTGTTTTTAGAAACTACAAACTCCATGTTCTTAATAAAGATGAAATTGAACTGAAACCAAGTAGAAAGAGTGAACCAAGAAGGGCGTGAAGGAGGAAGAAGTGTCCCTGATGGAGTGTGCTGACAGGGGCTGCGGAGCCTTTGTACGCTTATGTAAGACTGCAGTCCCACTCCCACGCACAGGCAGCAGCGCCAGCTCCTCACGGCTACACTAACTCAGGGGGAGAGAGAGGAAAATTTCAGAAGATTTGAGTTGTTTGAGCCGGAAGATAGAATAAAGGAGAAAGAGGACAGAGGAATAGAACTCAATACTCTATACTGATTTTGATGCGGTGATGATAATAAAAACACTCTATTTAGACAAGAGAATGTGATTTTCAACATTAAATGGTAGTACTTTCTTTTCTATTCCCATGTGTCCTTATATGTGTATAATCCCTCTGTGGTCCTGTAGGTTCCATAGTGGTCCATGGGTGTATACTAGTCTATGTGCTCTTATACTTGTTCTGATACAGCTCAACATCATTCTAAAGACATTCAGGAAAGGTTAATTTCTGTCATGTGAATGGAACTTTTAGTATCAATATCTGTTCAAATGAGTATCTAGTTTTAATTTTAGTTTTAGTATTAATTAGTATCTGATTTTTGCTACTTTTGACAAACCTACATACGTTTAAATATAGTGGAGAGGACAAAGTAGCAGAAGAAAGAGGAGAAAGAGGACAAAGAAGAGAGGAGTGTATCAGGTTCACATAGGGACAAAGCTGGCTGTTCCACTTCCTCACAGCTCCCTGGTTTTCACTCACACAACTGGATATGAATAATATATTCACTCTCCATGCTCTGTTTGAAACATAGACTGTATATGTGGACATAGCTAACCTGCTATCCGCCGCCTTCCAAATACGAAGTAAGCATTCCGGCTCCATTGACTTCAATTGATTTTACATTGAAAAATTGTCACCCCTCTCGGTGTAACTGCTGCTGTGAGCCTCCTGGTGTTTTTCTTTGGCTGTTTTGTCTGTAGATAAATTCCTATTCCTAATATGGTAACTCAGCTCCAAGTTTGCTCGTGTAATGGCTTGCCTCTTGAGCTTCATTTGACTGGAGCTGAACGCTGTGGGTGATGTCACATTCCCTTAGTCCACTTCTTTATACAGTCTATGGTTTGACTATGATGTTGCTGACACTGTGAGGACATACCACCTTAAAAATGTCTGATCTCGTTGGATTTCTGAATCGAAGCAAGACTGGGTCTGGTTAGTACGTGGATGGGAGACCGCTGGAAAAACTGTTGTGTCCTTAGGCAAGACACTTCATCCATCTTGTTTAGTGTGAATGTGATGTGTTTGAGTGAGTGGTGGTCTGGAGGGTGAACAGTATCTTACCACCACCGAGTGACTGGAAAAGAACTATATATGACTAATGCAGTATTATTAAAAGTGAAAGACAAAAAGGAGTTTACTCTGGAAAATGAAACTTTGAGATTGTATTGTCTCAGTAAAGCTCCAGTTGATCAAATGTTCCACTGTTGCCATGGAACCTGGGAGCTGCCCTGACCTGTGTTATCTATAAAGCCCACGGGATATTGAGGTTGTGAAGATCTACTGACACCAATGTCCACTGTCCAACTCTGTCAGGACTGTCCCACTCTATGTCATGTCTGTTAGGAATGTGTAACTCTATCAGGACTGTCCATTGTGTTTTAAATTATACACAAGCCATCATTTTGTTCATGAGAAACTGCAATATTGATCTAAATCTATCTGTCCATTGACATCCTGTCAGATTTTACTGTTAACAAATGGGACAGTTCATTTTTTTTTAACCCTACAAGTATTACCTAGAGTGTGTTTTTAATGACTGAACATAAGTACAGAATAATGAGACGGTGTTATCCCTCATTCGTCCAGGAGTGCCCAGTGTAGACACAATTTCAACAGTGGACATCTGGACTGTTTTTGGGATCAAAACGTTTCAGCTCCATCCACAAGTCATAACAAGCAAATCACATGCTAAACAGGTGCTTAAGAACGCTACAAGTGAGACACAAAAGGGGCATAATGACCCATAATGACGTTGGCATGGCAGTTTCACTCTAAAACTCCTCCTTTTGGGGCTGGACTCAGGATAAAGTGTTTCAGACCAGTTCTTTCAGCGTAACATGTCTTCTGAATGGATTCTTGATCTCAAAACCACTGTCCAGATGACCCCCGCTGAAACCCTCTCCGCACTAGGTACAGATTAGTGGGTGGAGATAGAAGTTAGAGATAACAGACATTTTCAGAAGTCTCAAGCCTTAAATGCAAGACCATAAAAAATTACTCAAACACGCATGAACCAATCAAAAGACATCTGTGAATAAGTTAATGATGAGGGAATGCCAGCATGATTCACAAAGTATATTTTATGCCGTCATTATGAATGAACTTCCCCTTTAACCCGGGTCTGGCAGTCGTGTGTAATTAGCCGTGTTTGGGTGCTGTGTTCGTGGTAATTGATAGTGCTGTCGCTGTGGCAGTCTCATTCTCCTCCTGTGGAAGTTTCACCCAAACACCCACACCATCGCCATGACAACCAACAGCCGGCCTGACGCTGGGCACAAGCTGTCACCAAGTCCTCCCCCTCTGCTCCTCACACGCACAACTGCTACTACAGGGATACAGCACCATTATAGAGCGCACTGGTTCTGTTGGAGTTAGGCTGGATGACATGGAAGACACACACTCAGATCTGTGTGGAGCTTTGTGGGAAATGAGAAAACAAATTATGCAATCAACTCTATTTCTCTCTCCTTATTCATCTCTCAGCCGTCTGTCACTGGATTTGTTTACAAGCCATCGACATCTGATAATGACCAGATTTCAGGACATTTCACATTACTTAAAGAGGGGTATAACACTTGTCACGGGGTGACTGGACTGGGCGTGTGTGGGTTGATTGGAAGGGAGGTGTGTGTGTGCGCGGGACTGACTCTGACCCTGCCCCCAAATCAGTACTAATAGGGCGCAGGTGTGTCAGTAAAAAGAGGGGGAGAGCGGTGCGAGTGGCAGCACGACGGGGCTGAGCAGAGGAGACGGACGGTTTTGGGAGCTGGGTCGGGCGTCCGCGGTACCAGACATAGGGCCACGCTGAAGGAGCGCAGGAGGTGGGCAGAGGAAGCGGCGCACGACCTTGGCGCCCGAGCGACAGGACGCAACGTGGGAACAGTGGAGGGGGCGAGTGTGACAACCCCCCTCCTCCCAGCTAAGTGGCTTTTCTTGTTTGTTGTGTGTGTGGCAGGGCTACTCAAAGTTGCATGTTTTAATTTGGATTTTAGTGAAGTATTCTGCAAATTAGCCCTGGCCCAAAGTCCACTGCTCAGTTAAGAGTTCCTACCTGTTGCCGGCCAATTGACGGCCTGTTCCTGCACGCAGGCCTCCTGAGCGCATGGACGAGTGCAGCGCGCGCATGGCAGAGCGGCCGGGACAAGAGGGAGAGACTGAGGCATCGCGGGAGCTGTGGAGGAGCACCGGAGCCGCGATCCCAGGGGACCCATCCACCTACCTCCAATGAGGGACTCTTAATAGTTAGCTTTTAGTAGTTTTGGACATTTTATCATTCATAGACTCAATAAATTTTGTACATTTCTTTTAATTACGTGTGGCATTTTTATTTAATAGAGCACCTCCCCTTGGGACCAGAGGTTTTTAAATTGGGGCGTGTCCGGCCCATGACACACTCTATAGTATTAATTGCTAATACATAACATATCTAAGTCACTCCTCCTTCAGAGTGCTATCACAATACAATTGGCAATGTGCATCCCACTAATGAAACTACTTTACATCGCATCAGGTTTGTGAAGTTGTAGTGTACTGCTTTGTATCCTGCTTTTGTATATTTATGAAAAAATGTTGTATGGGAGCATGGGTGACGTAGGCTATGTTCACCAAAAACAAGTATTAACATGTTTAAGGAGTCTCCTTCCCTTTGCTCTCCACGCTAAATCATTCCCCCTTCAAAGCGCTATCACATTACAATTGGTGTGCGTCTCACTAATGAAACTACTGCAGGTCAGGATTGTGAAGTTGTAGCGTATTATTGTAGTGTACTAATGAAACTGGGAGCATGGGTGATGTAGGCTTGCGTGACAAAATCTTAAGGAGGGTTCAAATAGGACCCAGGAGAGATCGCTAAATGACCGAAACATGCATACATATGACACCTGTCCATGTTTTTGATGAGGGAACGTTATATGATGGTTCACCTCTACTTAGATTTAGAATTAGACAAACTTTACTCTTTTTTACCCTTTTACTCACTTACTTACTACTACTTACTCACTCATCACAATATAATATAATAACAGAGAGTAACAAAAATAGATGGTATAGCAAAAAAGATAGCCATGTATTTGTAATCAGAAACACCTTGCTGTAACACGGGCAGTCCTGCGTGATGTCACATAGCACTTTTATACTGCAGAGACCACTGAAGGCAGCACAAACTTTGATTTAGGCTTTTTTGAGCAGAAAGCTACAAATGTGCCTGGTTTGCACTAAAGTTGTCAAAATAATACTAGGAACAGTTTAAAATGCTATTAAAACACCATTTACACAGTTTAGTAGCACAGCAGTGGATTCAGGGTTTAGTTCATGTGCAAACTGTAAAATGAGATGTGAGTGATCTGGGGGACCATTATCAGAAAGACATCAGATGAGTTTGCCGTTCCCATGTCTTTTAATCATCTTATAACTCCAAAAATCTGAGAATAATTACATTTTGAGTGTGCGTGTAACTGCAGCACTATCACTCAGCCAATCACTCATATAATTCATATAAATACACTCTTTCTCCTCCTTTCTCCGACTGTGTGTGGCGACTCTCCTCTGCTCCACGCAGCAGCAGAACCACAAATCTCCTCAGCCTCTCCATCTCCTGCTCCTCTTCACCACCACTGTCTCCCCTTGGTCACATCAAACCTTCATTATAGTAAATATGCCATGGGTCTTAAATGGCTTTTAAACAAGTTTTTGTTTGCTTGTTTCCTTGGCATTACATTTCATGCTTTAGAACGTTTCATAATTATAGCAAGGTCACATTTCCATCTGTCCACTTTGAGTCATTTGTTCAGTGCAATATAAATGACTATGTTTAAATTCTTATGCTGTTATTACACTGGAACTAAACATTAAATCAACATTTTTTCACTATATTTGAGCCCATTCAGCTGACCGCATTGTACAGAATATCACAGTTCAAACAAGCTGTTACATGTATTCTATTTCTACAATCCAATGCAAAACAGTCACAACTGAATCCATAACTGTAAATCCAATATCTGATAATAATAATAAAAAAAAATCATTTCCATGGACATTGCTAATAGCTACTAAAGGAAGTGTATTAAGCCACTTTTATGACATTCGAACCACATTATAGTTTATTCAAAGTTTAATTTTAATGATCCATGCATGTTTGAGTAATCCTGTATTTTCCTGCATTTACGGCTTGAGTGAAAATTTCAGTTTTCACTTACCGCCCATCTCCACTTACCGCCCATGTCTTGTGTATTTACATGCAATTCTTCCAAAAGTTTTATCAGTTCTACAGTTTAAACCCAAACTGTGATGAATGATTATTAAGCAGTTTTAGATTCATATTTCCATTTATAATGAACAAAATGTGAGATTTCAAATGTCTTCAAAATATGTCAAGTCCTGCAGATACATAGATAAAAGTACACTTCTTTATTTAAGTCAGTCGTATAAATATGCATGCAGAAAAGTGCAGCATAAGCTTCACAAACTCTCTAAAAGTTCCCTGTTTCTGTGGACAGAGCAGTTTCCAGAAGGAACAGACAGGGGCAGGCAGGAGCAGACAGGTTCAGAGACACGTCTAGTCCCAGAGCTCACCTGTCAGTCACAGACACCCTCGGGCTCACCATCATTAACAGTAGCTCACACTTAATGCTAGCTCATAGCACTCATTTAATGCTACCACACACACACACACACACACACACACACACACACACACGCACACACACGCACACACACACATGCACACACACACGCACACACACACGCACACACCTTAAAGTGAGTACACATACTTTGAGCCATGGAAGTATTTTTTTTTCTGTTGAAACTGGAACTCAGAACTGGAAAAATAAACACTCTTAGCTCTGATCTTGTCTTGACCCAAATCAGCCTGGTCTCTGGCTTGGTTCTGGTCTGTGGTCTGGTCTTTGGCTTGGTTCTGGTCTGTGGTCTGGTCTCTGGTCTGGTCTCCTCATGAGACTGTTCAGAGTTGTGAGCTGCTGTTAAGAGCAACATTAAACCTGTACACATGTCTACTACAGTACCACTCTCTGAAGAATACACTGGATTAGTTACAGTATGTCACTGAGTAGCTCTATATTATTATCATCTATATTTCGTAGTAGCTTTCTTTCCAACAAACTCACAAACCCACAACCACCCAACCATCACTAAACATCTCCCAAGCACCACCAACCAACACCCAACCAGCACCCACACACAACCCAAGCACCCCCTGCTATCATTTACCACCCAAGTGCAAACCAACCACCATCCAGCCACTATCTAACCACCACTCACCACCAGACAACCACCACCAAGCACCGCACATGACACAGTAGACTCTCCCTGTAAAATGACATGAGCCACAGTAAAGTGAGGTACAGAGTGAAACTGTGCTGTAAACTGCTCTGAGCAAGACACTAAGTAGGCTCTGTTCCATTAACCCTGTTTCTACCAGCACCAACAGCACACCACAGCACCCACAGCACCCATACAAACCTCAGAGGAGCGCTTTGCAGAGACTGTTTTCTGCACCAAATTCATGTTCTGCCCTCAGTTTACTGTACCTGATTTTTACAGTCTTAAAAACATAAAAACAAAAAAGCAATTAGCTAAACTAACCTTATACATACATTATTCACCGCGATGAATTTATAAGCACGTTTCACAACTAGCATGCTACTGTGCAGTTCCTCATTCTCAGAAGTAATCAAATGCAGACAGTACACAGAGAGCTGATTTTGCTCAAAAGCTGCTTATACAATATATTTATACTAGGGCAAGACACATTTAGGTCAAATACATGGAAATGAATCTGGTACAGGCTCTTTAAGTTACTGGCTATTCACGACTATAGGACAGATCTATAGGTTGGTTGTTTTTTAAGGTATTGTACTGATGAGTTAGTCTAATCTTGTTTTTGTTGGCTGATTTGTACTAACGAGGACCGATTTAAAGGGGGTATTATGCAAAAGCAACTTTGTGGAGTTTTCTTTACATTGTTCCTGCATCAGAAACATGTCATCCATTCATGCTTGAGTAATCTAGTGATCTCTCTTGGGCCCTAAGGCCTTGTACGATTCTGTGTAATGCTCCGCCCACAAGTCCATGACACCCATGCTCACACATGACAATTTTCCATAAATATACAAAAACCTGGTGCAAAACTGTACACAGCAACTTGACAAACATGATCCGATGTGCAGTGTTGTGTGATATCGCTCTGACGGGGGGAGTGACATAACACAGAGAGACTCAGAACCTCAAAAATAAAATGAAACTAATTAATCATGTTAAGACATTGTTTTTTGGCAAATATAGCATTTTGAAGGCAATATAAGAAAAATGGTGATGTAAATATGTTACATGTTAGCAGGTAACACCCCACAAAAGTATAAACCCCCTCTTTAACAATGATGAACCTGACTGTCCATAAAGATGCTGTGTGGTGTTTTTGTGGCAGCACAGAAAGTCCAGATTGTGCTGGCACTGACCACACTGCTCACAACAAGAACAGTGTGTGTCAATCACTTACATGTTGCCGTGGCAACACAAAAGAGATTAACTCAATAAAGGGTCCACTTATCCACTGAACACTCAAATATATGATGAGGATGAGACTAGAGAGCCTACTGTATGCAACAACTTTCACAAGGAGATGCATTATGTAATTTGAACTTCTATGAGGTTTAAAGGTGCTGTACCTGGTTCTTATTGTCTTAAAATGGTAAAAAATGGTGAAAAACACAACTACTTTATTTTAAACAGTTTGCAGTGGTCCAAAGTTATTCCTCACTTGCCTTATGCACTAATTATTGCTAACAACTAGCAAGCTAACAGTGCACTTCCTGATTCTCAGACAACACTATCCTTTATATAATTAGTTGCAGACAGCACACAGCAGACTTATTTTAACGTCAAGAGCCATCTTTCACAAACCCTTTGGCATCGCTGATATTGGATTTATTAACACCATCTGACAACATTTCAGGCACAAATGTTTTTTCCTGAAGTCACTAATGATTGTCAGAGGATCCTAATAAATGCAGTCTTATTTTTCATTTGCCCTGCAGTAGCCTAGTAGTGATATGCATATACACTATACATTTTCTATTTTGTTAAAGAGGGGGTATTATGCAAAATACATTTTTTGAGCAGCATTCAACCATGTTATAACATTGTTCCCTCATCAAAAACATAAGTCCATTTAAGTCCTTTCACATCAATACTGCAGTTTATAAAGTCATAATCTGATACCCAGAGCAAGAGGATGCAAAACACCCCCCTCTGTGTTACACAGGTGAAGCAGTGCAGCTGTTCCTCCTCACACACACTGTTCCTCCTCATATTGTTCCTCCTCACACACACTGTTCCTCCTCACACACACTGCTCCTCCTCATACACACTGCTCCTCCTCACACACACTGTTCCTCCTCATATTGTTCCTCCTCACACACACTGTTCCTCCTCACACACAC
Organism: Taenioides sp. WSHXM2023; assembly: GCA_029959045.1. Lineage (NCBI taxonomy): Eukaryota > Metazoa > Chordata > Actinopteri > Gobiiformes > Gobiidae > Taenioides > Taenioides sp. WSHXM2023. The sequence goes on from CM057105.1 coordinate 25,281,377, forward strand.
TGCTCCTCCTCATACACACTGCTCCTCCTCACACACACTGTTCCTCCTCACACACACTGCTCCTCCTCATATTGTTCCTCCTCACACACACTGTTCCTCTTCATATTGTTCCTCCTCACACACACTGTTCCTCCTCACACACACTGCTCCTCCTCATACACACTGCTCCTCCTCACACACACTGTTCCTCCTCACACACACTGCTCCTCCTCATATTGTTTCTCCTCACACACACTGTTCCTCCTCACACACACTGCTCCTCCTCACACACACTGCTCCTCCTCATATTGTTCCTCCTCACACACACTGTTCCTCCTCATACTGTTCCTCCTCACACACACTGTTCCTCCTCATACACACTGTTCCTCCTCATACTGTTCCTCCTCACACACACTGTTCCTCCTCACACACACTGCTCCTCCTCACACACACTGTTCCTCCTCATACTGTTCCTCCTCACACACACTGTTCCTCCTCATACACACTGTTCCTCCTCACACACACTGTTCCTCCTCACACACACTGTTCCTCCTCATATTGTTCCTCCTCACACACACTGTTCCTCCTCACACACACTGTTCCTCCTCACACACACTGCTCCTCCTCACACACACTGTTCCTCCTCATACTGTTCCTCCTCACACACACTGTTCCTCCTCATACACACTGTTCCTCCTCACACACACTGCTCCTCCTCACACACACTGTTCCTCCTCATATTGTTCCTCCTCACACACACTGTTCCTCCTCACACACACTGTTCCTCCTCACACACACTGCTCCTCCTCACACACACTGTTCCTCCTCACACACACTGTTCCTCCTCATACACACTGTTCCTCCTCACACACACTGCTCCTCCTCACACACACTGTTCCTCCTCATATTGTTCCTCCTCACACACACTGTTCCTCCTCACACACACTGCTCCTCCTCACACACACTGTTCCTCCTCATACTGTTCCTCCTCACACACACTGTTCCTCCTCATACACACTGTTCCTCCTCACACACACTGCTCCTCCTCACACACACTGTTCCTCCTCATATTGTTCCTCCTCACACACACTGTTCCTCCTCATACACACTGTTCCTCCTCACACACACTGCTCCTCCTCACACACACTGTTCCTCCTCACACACACTGTTCCTCCTCATATTGTTCCTCCTCACACACAGTTCCTCCTCATATTGTTCCTCCTCACACACACTGTTCCTCCTCATACACACTGTTCCTCCTCACACACACTGCTCCTCCTCACACACACTGTTCCTCCTCACACACACTGTTCCTCCTCATATTGTTCCTCCTCACACACTGTTCCTCCTCATATTGTTCCTCCTCACACACACTGTTCCTCCTCATACACACTGCTCCTCCTCACAAACACTGCTCCTCCTCACACACACTGTTCCTCCTCATATTGTTCCTCCTCATACACACTGTTCCTCCTCATATTGTTTCTCCTCACACACACTGTTCCTCCTCATATTGTTTCTCCTCACACACTGTTCCTCCTCACACACACTGTTCCTCCTCACACAACCTGTTTCTCCTCACACACCCTGTTCCTCCTCACACACAGTTCCTCCTCATATTGTTTCTCCTCACACACACTGTTCCTCCTCACACAACCTGTTCCTCCTCACACACACTGTTCCTCCTCACACACACTGCTCCTCCTCACACACACTGCTCCTCCTCATATTGTTCCTCCTCACACACACTGTTCCTCCTCATACTGTTCCTCCTCACACACACACTGTTCCTCCTCATACTGTTCCTCCTCACACACACTGTTCCTCCTCACACACACTGCTCCTCCTCACACACACTGTTCCTCCTCACACACACTGATCCTCCTCATACACACTGCTCCTCCTCACACACACTGTTCCTCCTCACACACTGTTCCTCCTCATATTGTTTCTCCTCACACACACTGTTCCTCCTCATATTGTTTCTCCTCACACACACTGTTCCTCCTCATATTGTTTCTCCTCACACACTGTTCCTCCTCACACACACTGTTCCTCCTCACACAACCTGTTTCTCCTCACACACCCTGTTCCTCCTCACACACAGTTCCTCCTCATATTGTTTCTCCTCACACACACTGTTCCTCCTCACACACACTGCTCCTCCTCACACACACTGCTCCTCCTCATATTGTTCCTCCTCACACACACTGTTCCTCCTCATACTGTTCCTCCTCACACACACTGTTCCTCCTCATACTGTTCCTCCTCACACACACTGTTCCTCCTCACACACACTGCTCCTCCTCACACACACTGTTCCTCCTCACACACACTGCTCCTCCTCACACACACTGTTCCTCCTCACACACACTGCTCCTCCTCATACACACTGCTCCTCCTCACACACACTGTTCCTCCTCACACACACTGTTCCTCCTCACACACACTGCTCCTCCTCACACACACTGTTCCTCCTCATACTGTTCCTCCTCACACACACTGTTCCTCCTCATACACACTGTTCCTCCTCACACACACTGCTCCTCCTCACACACACTGTTCCTCCTCATATTGTTCCTCCTCACACACACTGTTCCTCCTCATATTGTTCCTCCTCACACACACTGTTCCTCCTCATATTGTTTCTCCTCACACACACTGTTCCTCCTCATATTGTTTCTCCTCACACACACTGTTCCTCCTCACACACACTGTTCCTCCTCACACAACCTGTTTCTCCTCACACACCCTGTTCCTCCTCACACACACTGTTCCTCCTCATATTGTTTCTCCTCACACACACTGTTCCTCCTCACACACCCTGTTCCTCCTCACACACACTGTTCCTCCTCACAGCCTGCAGCCTCTTTCTGCTCCTTTAAACCAACACGACACAAAGAACAGAGAACATACCCCACAGAGAGCACAGCCCACAGAAACCCCAGCCCACAGAGAACACAGCCCACAGAGAACTCAGCCCACAGAGAACCCAGCCCACAGAGAACACAACCCACAGAGAACACAGAGAGCACAGCCCACAATGCGTTTGCTTTGACTTAGAATGCAGGAAGTCATTCAAACAAATGCACTGGAAACTAAATGAACTTACATCCAATAGGTCAGTTTAAAGAAAACATAATATGTCATCTTAGTGGGACTTTGCTGTTTAAATAAAGGTAGAAAATGTATGACCAATCCCGTATCCTGTATTGAGTTTAAATCTGAGTGTATTTCCTCCTATATCTTGTCTGTTTTAGCAGTGTAACCTGTCTATAAATGTGCTCTCATTCTGAGCATCCTAATCATTCACCATAATGAGGTTTTAAGTACTTCTGTTAACTTTCACAGTCCAGAGCAGAGTTATGCGAACAACAAATAGCATGTCAATGCACACTTCCTGATTCTCAGGCAGAAAAGCACGTGCAAACAGTACACAGAGAACTGATTGTGACCTCAAGAGCTGCTTATACAATATAGTGTATCTTTACTGGAGCAAGACACATTTTGCTCAAATACATGAAAAAAAAACAACAACAAAAAAAACCAAACACTATCATCTTTTTACTGTTATAAAGCTGTTCCCTCATCGAAAACATGCCTGAACATGCTGGTTAAATAAAGGTAGATAAAAGTGCATATGTTTGACCTGTCCTGTATCCTGCACTTAGTTTAAGTCCTAGTACATCTTCTTTTTTATCTGAGCAGTGGACTTGTCTTTCATAGGAGTTCCTGTCTTTTCTGGGTTAAAGTTTCTTGTTCCATTCAAAAGCAGTAGATCCAAACTGTTGGATGTTCTATTCTTTTTGGAGTAAAATACAAAGAACCAGCCAACGGACCATAGAGGCGTTAGAAGAGAAACTAACAGCCAGTTAGCGCTAGCTTCCATCTGCTCTGAACCAACTCCACACAGAGGCCATCTTCTAGAATACAAACTCATTCATCCATTAAATGAATAAGTCACTTGCTTACAAATAAATTATGTAAAGATAAGACCAGGCACCTGTTTCATTATTGGAGCAAAATCACAATCAATTAATTAAATGTCAATTAATATAGAATAATATAGAATTAATATAGAATATCTGTACACTACTACTACTACTACTACTACTACTACTACTACTACTACTACTACTACTACTACCATCACCCAATACGCTGTGAATGAATGATGGCACAGTGTAGCACTTTGAGGGGGTTTGACAAGCCTGTAAAACGCATTAAAAGCGTAGGGCCATTTTAACTATTACTAATAATACTACTATTACTAATGCGACAGCAGTGCAGTGCCCAAGGGACCCACCTACAGACCCTGATGCTTAACAAACTAATAATTGCTTTAGGGCTAATTGGCAGAAACATGGCTTTAAATCTGTGCCAACAACCTTGACAAACATCACCATTCACAAGGCAAGGGTAGGTTAAGTGCTTTACCCGAGGACACAGCAGCATTATTAACTTAAGTGTGCCTTAACATAACCTTGCCCAGACCTCCAACAAAGATGAGTTAAACACAAACAATAGCCATGGAGACTCATCATAACCAGTGTGTTTTGGCAGTGTCCCATGTTGTTAACCTGTTAGCGTGTTAGTGTCTCCCACACAGCTCCGCTTCACAGACTGTATCTCAGCTCCAGTCCAGGTTATATTTGGGAGAATGAGGAGCCATTGTCGTCATAAAAAAGACAGCATGAGGTTCGGCTCTGACACACTTACAGACCATTCCACTCACAAGCAAAGTCCATGGGGCACCACAAACATATACTGGAAACTTCTCCCTCACTCTTTTCACACCCGGCTTGTTGTCTGTCCAGACGAGGTCCCTGGGCAGTCCTAAGGTTTGTCAACTACTCTGTGGGTGACACTGGGGCACGGTGGGGACAAGGCGCTAAACACCAGCCGTCAATTGCCGGCACAGAGCCACTCTAACCCGACCAAATGCCCGGATCTGGTCGAACCCTCCAAGCCTTTTAACTTTTTAACAAACTTTTGACGGACTCCCTCCACCCTTGTGTTATTCCCCATTTTTAACCACTTTGGATTCCTGTAATAAAAGCATTTTAACTAAACTCTCAGCTGTCAGTAGTTCTCTGGTGCTCCATGTTGCCTGCTGTGGGGGGCGCTTTGGGGACGTCACAAGAACCTGTGTTTGTCCTACAATGTGGACATTCCAGTTTTGCCATATATGTGAGCAGAATATGTCGCAGTCCAGATGTATTGTATAAGCAGCTCTTGAGGTCAAAATAAGTCCAATGTGTACTGTCTGCATCTAATTAGAAAGCATTTTATTGTCTGATAATCAGAAAGTGCACATTTGCATGCTAGTTATTGTTAGCATTACTGTAAATGCAAAACTCTGCTTTCACTATTAAAAAAGTGCTTATAAACTCATCATGGTGAATAATTAGGATGTTCAAAATACATACGGTAAGTGAGGAATACAGCTGTTTAAAATGAACTAGTTTTTCACATTTGAAGACAGTCATATTTACTGTCCTCAAAGATATAGTACCTTTAAAGACCAGTAGCAATAGAAATAATACATAATGTGTGTCCTTTAAACCAATGTTCATATTTGGGGGAAAGCAAACACACTTTCAAACCCACGATTCTATTTCCAGCATCAGTTTTGTATTAGCGCTCCGAGTGAGCTTCATCCAACCAGCATGAAAACAAGTCTTTTTCCTCAAAGAGCGCCTCAAATGTCAAATCCAATTATATTTACTTGAATTCTTTGGGGTGAAAAATAAATTAACTTCAGAAAAATACATGTGTTTGTGGAAAATTCTAATTAAATATTAAAATAATGATTGATCTTTTTGTGTTTTGTGTCTTTGAAAAAATATTCAATTACAAACTTGATGGCAATAAGACTAAACTGGGGAAATGTCTTGCCCAAGGACACTCCATCAAGCAATAAATAAGCAAGGATTGAACTACCAATTCAGTGGTTAGAGGGCAAGCCTTGTTCTTATGGAGCTACTAAGGCCAGTTCTGTTCAAATTAGTAGGAAAAAAATATGATTTGCTTTTAGAGCCAAGATAAAACTGCACTATGTCACTTCTCCGGAGAAGGAGATGTTACTGTTTTGTCCTAAATATTCCACAATTTGGCATTCAATTAGTCAATCTCCATGGAGACAATCAGGTGATGTTACCAGGTCAAGTTACATGTCAGATTTGAGGAGTGGTGACCCAGCTCACAGTAACAGTGCATGCATTTGTGAGCAAGAAAAACACCTACAACTGGATAGATACAGAACAGATTTGTTAATGCCATACTGTGAAACATCCCAAAGTGTTAGCATCTCCATGGAGACAAGGATGCAGGCTCCTCACCAAAAGTTGCACAGTGGATTTTTAAGTGTAAAATTCTGCTAAAGTAAGCCACACACCTGGACCAGCCTAAACCAGAGTTAAATAAGCTCCATTCACTGTGAAAGTCATGAGTCACCATGATAAGGTTAAACGTTTCAAATGTTTCTCTCCACATTGCACCATATTTTTCCACAGAAACTGCGTCCGTCATCCTATTATTCACGTTCAAACCATTCAATAACATTCTCCCCAATCTTTGCTACGTCACCCCCACCCATGCACGCTCCTAACACCCACACAGCGCCCTACTGACACCCACAAGGCATCCTTAAGTCTCAAATCTCCCCATGCATCCGAGAAGTGAGACCGGACCTACCTGTGCTAGTCCAGAGCGCGCAGGGAGCAGGGACTGTCTGACAGCTTAGAGCATACAAACACACAAGCTCCCCAGTGCGACGCTCTAATTGGGCGTGAGCAGAGGAGGGGTGGGACTAAAGAGGAGTAGGGAGCCAATGGGGAGAGAGAGAGCAGGGATTCCAAAAGAGTGTGGGAGTGGATGGAGAGAGGGACTGCAGCAGAGGATGGAGAAAGGGAGGAGAGGGTACAGGAGAGAGGGATGAGGGGTACATTACAAAAGCAGGGCACACTTCATTTAGATGAAGGACAGATCTTTGTCAGCCTCACATGTTCATGCCAAGATTAAAAACTATTCAAATAATTGTATTTATATTATGCTGTCATCACACTGGAGCTCCATCATGCCTCAGAACTTTGATCCTGCAAATCCACATTTGAATCTCAATGCTGAAATAACATTTCTGTACCTTTTAGTGACCAGTGTGTATTTGTGTATCAATAAAGAAGACATATTCAGGTTTGTTCTGGTATTTATTAATAAACTGTGTGTGTAGTCCCTCAGCTGTCCAGGCATCGCTGACAAAAATTACTGTCAGAAAGATGCACCAATCCAGATTTTTCATTTCCAATTCCACCGATATCAGTACTTTAACTATAAGTATCTGCCAGATAACTTATATTAACAGATACCAGTGTAGGGGCAGAAAATGGCACTTCCTTAAAACACAGTTAACTTATTACATACGAAAACCCATAGTGTGATGTAACTCTTATTTATCCTTCAAATCACTACTGAACTGCTTTGTTTGAAAAGTTCAAACATTGTGAAACGTTCTAGGCCAAAATCAGCCTGTAGTTAATCTCCTGTTAAAGGCCCCACATGGAGCCGATACCCAATTTTTCAGTAACAACACTGAATACCAGTATTGGCATCGGTGCATAGTCAGAACTGAAGAAGCTATAAATCGTACTCTTAAACACACACACACACACACACACACACATGCACACGCACACGCACACACACACACACACACACACACACACACATAACATGTATAAAGTTGACAGAATATGTTTTTCTATGATCACACATGTAGACTGTGACGGTCTGTTATTGCAAACCACGATATGTCCTGGTGGCCCTGCCTCTTCAGGGCATTTGTGCTCGACTTTGAAAACTGACCAAGTCTGAATTGTTTAAATGAGCACAACTAACTACAGAGCAGAGCAGTAGGGAATATGTGCAAACAGAGTAAGGTAATGATGAGTGGAAACCAATTCATTTTTCTTTTTTGATCTTGGATGTTTCCTTTTGAATTAGCAGATTTGTTAGTCTTAATTATCTAATTAAGATACTTCTGCTCTAACACCCTCTAAAAGAAAAAGTCTTGCATTTACACAGGCTGTATAAAGAAGTAGACTAAGGAAGTGTGATGTCACCCACAGCGTTCAGCTCCAGTCAAAAGAAGCTCATCAGGATTTGGAGCCAAGTTCCATATTAGGTATAGGAATTTATTTACGGACAAAATAACGAAATAAAAAACACCAGGATCATGTGGAGTGTGTTTATACAAAAATTTTAATACCAAAATGAAGAGCCTGACAGCAGCAGTTACAGAGAGAGTGGTGACAGCTTTTTTAATGTAAAGTGAATTGGAGTCAGTGGAGTCGGAAATGCCCTCATGCTCACTTCCTGATGGGAACGCGGCGGCTAGCGTGTTAACTATGTCCATTTATATATATAGTCTATGGGCATTTGTGTTAAAACTCCTCTCCTTCTCTCCTCCTCCTCTCCCTCTCATCCTCCTATATTACTTATTGTATCCTCGGATGTTCTCAGGTGGAGGTGTGGGAGGATTTCATTGGGACGTGCCCACGCTGCAGTCACCAGCTCTCAGTCAACAACACCGCGCTCCTCTGTCACTCTATCTCTCATTATTATCACTTCATCATTTTTTCATTAGAGGAGAGAACGCATTTGTTTTTTGTGTTTTATGCTGTCACCCATCCACCATTCTGAGTATTCTGACTGATGAATGGGGCTTCCAGATGGATCGCAGTTAAGAGTGAGGAGGAGGAGGCAGCCTAAGCATTAAAACAACTGTTAGCATTTAAAATGGTAATTTAAAAAAAAAAAAAAAAAAAAAAAAAAAGACTAAAAGACTAGGAGCAGTACAGAATGCTACTGAAATATGTACACAGTTTTATTACAAAAAATATTTAGTTTAGTGTTCAATAGTTACATTTAGAGTTTAAAGAAGGTGAAGGCTAACTATTACCTATAATGTGCTTGTTTAAAGTCCAAAAAGCATGTTTAAAACACAAGATTTGGCAAAATGTTTTAATAACTTAGGGTCATTAGTCACCACAGAGCCAATTAGCCCTGAGCTTTCACACTTCGAAAGGGCCCATATTACATTATTTTCTTATTTATGTTATAATGTAGTTTCCTCATCACAAACATACCCAGAATTGTGTTTTGTTTCATTCACACATGTTTAACACACACACCATGCATATTTAGGCTGAGTTCTTTTCTCAAACAGAAAACACTCTCCAAAACAAACTCCACACATCTTCACTGGAAGCTAAAAGGTAACTGTTAGTTTGAAAAGTACCGCTTCATGACATTGCAAGGTGGAACAGAACATTTTGTGCTTTGGAGATGTAGACAAACAAATAATAAAGGATTGTTCAAAAGTGTGAATGAAACAAAACACAACTCCAGGTCTGTTTTTGAGGAGGAAACAAGCTAAAACTCAAAAGAGTCAGTTTTGCTTAATATGGACTTTAATATTAATGTGGTTGGTAAATTGGTTTACATTCTTTTTTTTCACCCTCTACCAACTTCTATCTTCCATGGATAATGTATAGAATAAGGTACAAGAAAGTTCTTTTCACACAAAACATCACTGTTATTCAAATATTCTTTTCTTGTATGAATCACTCAAAAATACATCTCAGAGTCAAAAGTAAAAGTCGATTTTGTACAATGTCTCTTTTTTCTAAAGCAGAAATGACAGCAGAAATGTGCTCTCTCTCTCCTGAGCATAAAGGTGTTCTGTGGTGGAGTGATGGTGCTTCAGGTGTGGTGACTCATCTGAGTATGTGGAAGAAAAAAGCTCAGATCTGTCCTTGTCCTCCATCTCCTGTCCCTCTGCTTAAACACACACACACACACACGCACACGCACACGCACACGCACACGCACACACACGCACACACACACGCACACACACGCACACACACACACACACACACACACACACACGAGGGACTTATGTGAGGAGAACATCTCAGAACATTTCAGAAGATCACGTCTGAAATAGCCTCCTGCACACTGAGGAACTCGCACAAGGCCATGTACTGCAGAGAGGAGAGGGACAGAGAGGAGAGAAAAAGTGAGACAATGAGAGAGACATACAAAGAGAGATAAGAGACAAAGAGACAGAGACAGAAAAATGAGTGGAAGAAAGAGAGAATGATGGTTTTCCAAAGAAGTGGTGATGCTGATTTCAGACCTCAGACACCTCATTCAGAAGTGATAAACTTTTTTTTTTTTAAGTCAAGCCGAGGCAGACAGACAGACAGACAGACAGACAGACAGACAGACAGACAGACAGACGTAATACATTCGAGCATTCCAATTCTCCATGACGTTATTAGCAGGTTTCAGGAGTCAAGCTAACCTGCTAACAGCTACTTCTGGCTTTGTGACTGATAACAATTTTCTGAATTCCCTAGTGACAGCTCTCATGCATTTTGACCCCAATAGTTGCTTACAGTTACTGTACTGTACCGGCTGTGTATTCTGTCCATATACTGCACTGTACATAAACAGTCAGAGCCACTTATTGTGCATAACAGTTTATTGCCTACTTTACTCTACTGACACACAGTTGTGTTCAATGTTATACCACTTTCTGATAAGTACACCTTAATTAGTTTAAATAAAGCATGAATAAGAATGATCTAGGCTTAGTAACTACTTAGTTAAAGAGATAAGGGTTCAGTTTTGGGTGTTAACTAAGGCCCAATCCCAATTCTCCCCCTTAGCCCTCTGTCTTTGTCTTAGCCCTCGCCCTTACCCCTCTGTTTTTAAACAGAGGGGTAAGGCAAAGGGGTGTGTTTTAAACCCTTAGAAATGGGACACCCCTTTGCAGTCGCAACAATATGACATTATTTTTAAAGTTTTGAAGTATTGTGCTCCTTTTGAGTTTGTTTTAAATGAACTTTGCAAAAAGTCAAATGTTTTTTTAATTTTTTTTTTTTTTTTAAATTACTATACTCTGTACAACATATGTAAATCAAATTTTCAACTGTAACACAAAATTAAAATGCTGCAGAGGTGGATGGAGTTGTAGAGGATGCCTGGTACACACAAAAAAGAAAACAAAATTAATACATAGTCATAAACATATATAGTTGTTCTGGTACCTACAAATATTATAGAATGTAATATACCTTATATTTTATTTTCAAATTCTCCCACTTTTTTGAAGCTTGTTGGGCTGACACAACTCCAACAAGTCCAGCCTCCTACAAGAAATTTGTAAACAAAATACAAATGTGATTAATAACATGTCATTTTTAATATAAATAGGGGATAATTTACAAGGCAAAACGAAACAATAATATTTTAGGCCATGCATGTTCGTAATACTTTACACATTCTACGTAACGTGTATAGTTCTAAACGCGCATGAGACGAGTTACGAGGCGAAATACAGCGATATATTTGACACATTCTAGTCTAACATATATGCGTATATAGTTCTTTTAGGCCATGCATGTTCGTAATACTTTACACATTGTACCGTAACAAGCGTATAGTTCTAACCGGGCATGTTACGATAAGCCGTATATGTCAGAAAGCGTAAATGCTGGCGCCATGAGTATACCTACAACTTTTCAAAAGTTACTACAGTTGTATACAACTTTTTATGAGGTTCTTGAGTGCAAAATACTCACATTTGTCCAATTTCTTCCCGATTGCTCGACACTTCCCGATTTCCGTGTTGCTTTTTGCTCCGACTTGCGTTAAGCCACGCCTATCCCCTTTGCACAAAGGGTGCATCTGAAAACGCTCTGCTCAGAGGGGTAGAACAGCCCTTCCCCTTAGCCCTCGCACTTACAGAAAAGAGTATTGGGATACCCCTCTGTCTCTCGTGAACGCGCACAACAGAGGGGTAGGGCTAAGACAGAGGGCTAAGGGGGAGAATTGAGACGCAGCCTAAGTAGTTACTAAACCTGAAACATTCTTAAATGGTAAAATTGCCACATTTATACACTTGACCAATAGGCCCCTGCTGCCTGTAGAGTGGAACAAAACACACTGTTTGAATCACATTGTCTACTGGTTCTAGTCCTTTTTGGCTATTTTAGCACAAACTGGGTCCATTTGCTGCTTTCATAAACTCATAAATTGAGTGTGCTGCCTCCAGTGGCCACTGCATTTGCAAGTACTACGTGACATCACATAGGACTGCCCTGATTACAGGCTGGTGTTTGGCTACAGGGGCAAAGTTTAAAGTGTGGAGACTGTTCTTATGCCTCCAGACCCCACCCCACCATTCCCCTCATTCTCCCCTTTAGTCCTCCCAACAAATACAGCCTTTTTAAGGTGGTAGTAGCTCAGTGACAGAGCATTCACCACTGATCCAGAGGTTGATTGTTCAACTCCACATCTGACCATTGCAAGACACTCCATCTACCTTCAAAAGTAGCAAAAGGAGAAATTTAATTTGTCAACTGGACAGAGTTTATTTGGTTGAATACGTTTCGCAGCTCATCCAAGCTGCTTCTTCAGTTCTGGTCAGATGCTGGCGGACACTGCCTTATATCTGCTTGAAGGGAGGAGCTTAATTACAATGAAAATTACTCTGAGACAACACATATTTAAATACAGTTTCAGTTGGTCAGGTGAGTCTATTCAATATGGAGTTGTTTACAGTTTCTGTTAGTCATGTGAGTCTATTCAATATGGAGTGGGAGTGGGGGAGTAGTTAGCATATCCATTCAGGGCCATGATGGGTGTTTTCACACCTCTGGACCTGACCTGGCTAGTCCCATTTTTTTCCCAGTTTGTTTTGATTTAGGTTTGAGGATAGAGTTATAGATGGGAGACAAATGATGTCTGAGACCCCCATTTCTGTTCAAGGAAGGATTCTCTTTCTTGACAAAAATAGCTTCTTTAACTCCCCTCTCAAACCAGTTCTTTTCTCTGGCCAAGATCTGGACCTCGCTGTCCTCAAAGGAGTGGCCCGTGGCTTTTAGGTGGAGATGTACAGCAGATTGCGGCCCACCGTGGTTTTCCCGTCTGTGTTGATACATCCTTTTGTGAAGTGGCTGTTTTGTTTCTCCAATGTAGCGCTCACTGCAGTCTTCACTACACTGAATGGAGTAGACCACATTGCTTTGTTTGTGGCTCGGTGTTTTGTCCTTAGGATGGACCAGTTTTTGTCTTAAAGTGTTTGTGGGTTTGAAATAGACTGGGATTTCATGTTGTCTGAAGATCCTCTGTAGTTTTTCGGAAACGCCAGCCAGGCTGTCTCCCATCTATAACTCTATCCTCAAACCTAAATCAAAACAAACTGGGAAAACAATGGGACTAGCCAGGTCAGGTCCAGAGGTGTGAAAACACCCATCATGGCCCTGAATGGATATGCTAACTACTCCCTCACTCCCACTCCATATTGAATAGACTCACATGACTAACAGAAACTGTAAACAAGTCCATATTGAATAGACTCACCTGACCAACTGAAACTGTATTTAAATATGTGTTGTCTCAGAGTAATTTTCATTGTAATTAAGCTCCTCCCTTCAGGCAGATATAAAGCAGTGTCCACCAGCATCTGACCAGAACTGAAGAAGCAGCTTGGATGAGCTGCGAAACGTATTCAACCAAATAAACTCTGTCCAGTTGACAAATTAAATTTCTCCTTTTGCTATGGATTCTACCTGGACGACTGAGGGATTCTACACATACCTTCAAAAGTATTCACACTTCCACATAATTCCTCACATATTCAGTCTTAATGATAAAATGATGTGTTCTTAGCGCTGACACCACTACCCGTGAGGATTTCAGCCTGTCCTTACATGAATAGAATCTTAGGCCACTGCATTGTAGGGCTATGGTTGGATAAGGCTGTTTTCCGCTGTTGCTGTGGGCTGTGTGTATGAAGCTCAGTGAGTCATGGCCGCAGAATGAGAGAAAATCACTCCTAGTTTGATGAGGAACGCATTTTAATGACAGTAAAAGCAGCACAAATGTCAGCTCTCTGGAAATGCCAGCTAAATAATAAGCACACTCCAAAGACAAAAGGGAAATGCATCAGGATGAAGGCCAAACAGGGAGGGGTGGGCGTGCTCATTCAGTTATCATGTCAATCACTGTCAAGGGATTTTTGGATATACATATTGTTAAAAAATAGCATAAAGATATTGTAAAGGCACTACTTAAAGTACAGCATTCAACTTTTCTACTATGAGCAGATCTGACCGTAACTTGGCCTGATGGTGTTTGTCTCCAACTTTAATGTCATACTGTGTAACATTCTAGGCAAAGCAATATCATCTCTATGGAGACAAGCAGGTGGCAGAAAAGTTACGTAGTGTACCTTTAATGAAAATCCCCATGGAGTTAAAAAAAAAATATTATACAATATATTTACAAGTTGTCCTGCTCTGTTCATCTCTCCATCACACCCTCTTTATCACTCCCTTGTAGTGTTCCTTCTTTCAGACAGAGGGCGCTCTTTTCTGCCCTGTGACTGAACGTGGGCTTGTGTGGCAGAGACTCGCTCCAGTGCTTCTCCTCACTGAAGCCCCTCCCATCTGTCACTTTGGCCACGCCCACTACAGGCTGGAAGACTTTGCTTGTGTATCCGTACGGGTGGTAGATCGACAAACTGTCTTCGTCATTCATATCCTCTTCATCGCTGTTCCCTATCACCACCAGTTCGGCTTGGATGGGCTCCTCATCATCTTCATCCACGTTCTCATAACCCATGAAGACCATAGACACAGCTCCTGGGTCAATCTCCTCCAGAAGACTGTTGGTTAGGTTCTCCATGTAGGTTGGTGAGTTTCTATCAAGATTGCTTTCATTTGTGTTGCGATCATATTTTTGAGGACATGGAGGACTCGTTTCTATGTTCTTGTAGATCAGCCGGTTTGGGATACCGTCTGAGCTTGCTCGAATCAAAACTACAGTTGCCTTTTGGTTGTCAATGTCTTGTTTCATCATGATATCTTGTGCTAAAATCTGGTTTGACCCAACTTCTCTATTACGTGGAGCAGGACTTGGTGTTTTCTTCTGGGTCTGGAAGTTTCCATGGAGGTTCATAGACCTTTTAGTTACATCCAACTCATGGCTTGTTTCAAGGTTCTTGTGGACTGGCTTGGTTGTTATTGGCAATCCTTTCAATCTCCCCAAAGCTGGGGTCATATCCTTTTCTAACTCCATTCTGGAATTACCAATCATCATTTCATTTGGATTGGTTAAATCGGTAGGAGAACTGTTCATAGTTCTTCTGATTAAGTCCAGTTCATATCTGTGAGTAGACAAAAGAGACCAAGATCCGTGGTTGTCATAAGGTGGGCCGACTGGGGTTGGAATTTCTTCTGAGACCAAATCACTAAAATCATTGATGCAGTGTAAAGTTAGTGGACTTGTCATAGGAATTACATCAGACTCGTCCAGGTATTCTTCAATTCCTGACTCGGATCTGCTGAAGGTAGGACTTGGGGTTTCGCTTTGGCCAGATTTGTCTGTTGAAGGTTTGTCAAGATTCATAGACTTTGCAAGGAAATCAAATTCATATCTATGCCTGGCTGGTTGGGGGCTTGACTCAGTGTTCTTACAGACTTGCTGGGTTGTAGCTGTCAAAGCAGAGGGATTGTTTTTGATGGAACCCAAAATGGCGTAAAGACTATCACTCTTATTATCAATAGCTTGTATGTTGGAGCTTGAAATCAGATGGTTATTTCCTTCCTCGTCTAATTCCGGATATACTTCCAGTCTAGATCCAGTTCTACTAGAGGCTGGATTTGGAGCTCCGGTACTTTTGCCAAGAGCTGGACTTGTGCTGGCGGACTTGGTGGACTTGCTGGAGGCCCGGGGGGTTGAGGGCCTGCTTGTCCCAGTGAAGGGGGCTGCATACACGGGCTGGTGGTACTGCACATCCCTGCTCCAGTCTGTGGCCTGACGGAGCAGCTCCTCTACATCAGTGGGGGTCAGCTCAGACACGTCCCCGGAACATCCACCAGGGGGCAGTGCGTACACAGACTTGCGGCCATCCTCGTAGACCTTCAAACCCTTTTCCTGGAAAAAGTCTGGAGTTATGGAAGTGCTGGAGATCACTTGGGTTTTTCCAGTTCTTTTGTCGACCTCCACACTGATCTCCATGGCAAATGTGGCTGAAACAGAGGAGACATGTGGTTAGTAAAGGTCTGCGTACAAAGAGTAATCATGCAAGTACCTTCTGTGATGCTGTGAATGTGTAGTACCAAGGGATACACACATTACTTTATTTTATTTTACCCATGACTAATTTTCTTATTGCTGAGTTGGAAATGTCCTCTTTGCCGATAAGATAAGAGAGAGACACAGGCCTTTGTGTTTCTGAAGATGGTTCATACTGTTTTGCTCAGGGCTTTGTTAGTGAAGCTCAGTTAGCTCAGTGTAGGATGTAATGTGCAAGGTTCTGATGTGCCTGATATTCCTCAGCGTGGTCTTACTGCTCATTCTTCAGGTGTCGGTGTGGTTCTACACCTTCTATGCAGTGTCCTGATGTGTGCTTCCAGCAGCACCTCTGGCCATTAGGAGGGGTGAAAAAGAACCATAGTTACATTCATAACTTTTGACAGATTTTAGCCATTGTTAGCCTGGGGCCAAGGTTGTATAGTAATCTTTCAGGCCACCACAGTTGAATCTGAATAGTTTCCATTATGAAACACACAGTATAAAGACGTCTGTGCAATTTACATCTCCATTCAATGCTGGCCTTGAAAACATGATGTGTTCTGACAAAAGTGTGCTGCTGTTTGTTCTGAACAGATTCTCACATAATGTTAGCCCAGTCGCCATGACGACCAGCACTCTGGTTTACAGACGCTTGTCGCAGCACTTGAAGGCAGCACAGACTAATGGAGAAGTGATTTGTATGCAGATGGAGAGGGTTGATGAGAGCACATCTCAGGAGGCGTTCTAACAGTCTAACACAACATTACTTTACATTAGTCCTGTTTACTTCTATCAATACTGCTCAAGTAGATGAGGACAAAGGCTCTGGACTTTCTCTCACAGTCTTAACAGTGTAGTAGCACATACAGTAACAGAGAAGGACTTAGATAGTGCACTCGCTCAGCAGCTGTCTGCTAATGCACTGTGTACCATGGAAAGGGAATTTTATTATGAAGAAGTTTGTACTAAACACCCACACTGTTTTAATCTTCAGAGACATTTGATTTAAATAAAAAGTCCAAAAGGGCACAGAGGAGCTGGACTCCTCCCTGCTGAACTCTAATGTAATGCAATTAAACAACTGTGACCTTTACAGATGGTTGCACTGTTTTATTAGTGTCAAAGCCTTGGCTTAAAATCACACACCCTCACTGCTGCTCAGCATGTTTATATGAATTTCAAGGTGCACTGTGTAACTTTTCTGCTAGAGGGTCAGTCACTTGCTTGTCTCCATGGAGATTGCTTTGCCTGAAGTGTTCCTCTGTATGGCATTATCTATCTTGCTATAATTCAATTACAGTTTGTAATTTTGATACAAAGGAACAAACTCTACTACTCAATAGAATAGAATGTCACCATTAAATGGTCATATTTTCTTTTCTATTCCCATGTGGTCTTATATGTGTGTACTCCCTCAGTGGTCCTGTAGGTTCCATAGTGCTCTATGAGTGTATACTAGTCTATGTGCTCTCATACATGTTCTGATACAGCTCAAGATCATTCTAAAGTTATTCAGGAAAGGTTCATTACCAGCTCAAATGAGAATCTAGTTTTAGTATCGATTAACATCTATTTTCAGTACATTTGAATAATCTAGTTGGTACTACTAAAAAAACCTTGGCCCTGCGGTGCTGATCTCCGACAAGTGTCAGACCTTCCAGTAGAAAAGTTAGTGCACCTTTAAATGTTTTCTCATTCTCTTATATGGTTTAAATAACTATGTCATTCATATCACTGCACTTTTTGTCTGTTGCCCAACATTACAAAGCCCTCTTGTTGTGTTAAAACTGTCTACACTGTATGAATATTTATCATAGTATTAGTTTGTGCACTATCTGCAACTAATAATAAAATCTTTTTGTTTCTTATCAACCCTGAAGTAAGTACAGAAAGCAGCGTCCTGACTGGCTGAGCTTGGGCGGTCCCAGCTTCACTTCTCTGTGGATATGAACGATGTACTGAACTGTTTGTGAGGCCGGGTTGGACAGATTTAAATACAGACTTCCTCCTTCCTTGAAAATACTTCAACAGCTAGCATGCAAACAAATACAATGCTCGGAATTAGATGCACACAGTACATAGTAGTTATTTTGACCTGATGAGCTGCTTATACAATACATCTGTATTGAGGCAACACATATTGCTCATTGCTCAGTTTTGTTTTGTTTTTTTAACCAAACAAGCTGCAGTACCTCTTTTATCCTCTGGGGGTCCATGATCTAGAGAAGGAAGAGGGTGAAGAGTAGGAGGTTCAATGAAGATGTCCGACAGAGAGTCCTCAGTCAGTGGAGAGGACCAGGACACGTCTGCAGGAGGACAGGGGACAAGGGGACAAAGGGACAAGAGCATTCTGGAGAGCAAGTGACTTAACAGTCTCAGCACCAATAATGACCAACTACTGCTTTAACTTTCACTACCAGTCAAAAGTTTGGGCACACGGTTTCATTCAGTGTTCACTGTAGATTCTCTTTAAAGGCAACAAAACTATGAATGAACAAAAATGTGTCACTCTTGACATTCTATTAATGAACCCTGACATGGCACACATGAGAAGTGAAAACCATTTCAGGGGACTTCATCATGAAGCCCATTGAGAGAAGACCAAGGGTCCAATTGTCCATATATATGTATATATGTGTGTGTGTGTGTATGTATGTGTGTATATATATATATATATATATATATATATATATATATATATATATATATATATATATATATATATATATATATATATATATATATATACATATATATATATATATATATATATACACACACACACACACACGGTTTAGACTCCTTTGCTACATAATTCCATATATTATATTCATATATTTAATCTTCTGTTAGTGATTACAATCTAGAAAGTAGTAAAATAAAAAAAAATAAAAATAAACAATGAGTAAGAAGACGTGTCCAAAGTTTTGACTCGTAGTGTCCATTGCACAACAAACTGTGGGCTTAGGGAGCGCTGCAATTTCAAATCCTGTGTGTGCAACCTGTACCTATGGTTTTTGACAATAAAGCTGACTTTCAACTTTGAACTTTGAAACTGGTCCATATTGAAGCTATATATTGAATTTACAAATCATTATCTTCACATTCTGTTGAATGACTCTATCATTTAATTACTGTCATTTTGAGGAATCAGTTTGAGTAATACAGGAACAAATCCTGTGTCTATAGAACAAAAAGAAACATTTGTTAAAATACATATCTTATGATAAATAGAAAAGACAACAGAGTTATCCTCCCAGAGCTCTTGTACACTCACAGTGTTGCTCAGATCAGTGTTAATGTTAAAATCACTCACACTATTATGGGGCATTGTCATTTAGCTCATGTCTCTGTAGCTCTTACTCATATTCACTGTGTGAAAAAAACACAAACAAAGAGCTCACCCGTGGTTAAAACTTCACAGCTCATTGGATGATGACAGTATTGCTGCTTTCATGCAAATGGTTAGTATTTATATTACAAAGAGTCAAAGTAAAGTAAAGACAGGGCTGTCCAATATATGTTAAGTGTTGAGAACAGGTATAAATAATATTAACCCGTTTCAACCCACCGCTCACCAAAAAATTTACTACTTTTGAAGCTCTAAATTTGCTAGTCTGTATATTTTCAATGCATTTTCAGTGTATGTACAATGTCACATGTTTACTGTCACATGACCAGAGATGGTTATGTAAAAGTTACATCTTGAGGAGAAGACAACGCCCAGAATTCTTTCAAATAACTGGCAATCTGTGCATTCTGGAAAAGTTCAGAAAAGCCGTCCACCGTGGGCCGATTTGCGCGACCTCATCAAAAACATACCTTGAAAAACACACGTTTGAGTAATCCTTTATTATTATCAGTCTACATCTCCAAAGCTCAAAATGCTCTGTTCCACCTTGTGACATCATGAAGTGGTAGTTTTCAAATTATCAGATACCTTTTACCTTTAGTTCAGTAGAGATTGGCAATTCCAGGGCTGAAATTATTCAAATTATTCTAGTGAAGGTGTGTGTATCTTAACAACGTGGAGCACGTCCTCCACATAACATCACAAGGTGGTTTCTGTTTGAGAGAAGAACCTAAATCTGAAGGGTTTGTGTGTTAAACATGTGTGAATGAAACAAAACACAAGTCCTGGTTGTTTTTGATGAGGGAACTACATTAGAACAGAGATTAGAAAATATTGTAGGCTCTTTAGCACTAGTGGAAAAGGAGTCTTCTAGTTTTGTCTCCAATTCATTTTTCAGTTCCAATTCAATTTCCAGTGTACAATGCAAAGTTTGGATAGCCCTGGTTTAACTGAGCCAGCATTAGTAGTTAGCAGGATCACAACTCACACACAGCTGTTAATATGACTGCAGTATAGTACATAATGTTACTTCTACTATTGTACATTCAGTCCAGAAAAGTAAAAACATGGCAGTTACCTGAGAGTGGGTCTGCACTCAGCTCCTGCAGGTCAACAAGAGTAGTGGGCGTCAACAGAATGGGCACAATGAGCGGGGTCACAGGGCGCACGCGGAGAGCCCGGCACACACGCACATGCAGACACACGCACACACAAGTACGTCTCTGTGTGGACCTGTTTACTTGAGATGCTTTTGCTGCGAGCCCTGTCTAGCCCACACAGCCCACACAGTGTGACCTTACACACTTCAGAGAGAGGCTTTCAATTAAGAGAAAAATACATCTTTTATGTTGTAGAGTTGAAACGCACAAAGGACCATGTACAAACACACACATATGTAAATAGTATGTATGCATTATCTGGTATATACAAGAGCAGCAGTGATAGTAGTGGTAGTAGTAGGAGTAGTAATATAAATACTGTAATACTGTAAAACTGCAAGGAAGGTAATAAAACAGTAATTGTATGTAAAATCCCTCAGTCGTCCAGGTAGAATCCATGGCAAAAAAGGAGAAATTTAATTTGTCAACTGGACAGAGTTTATTTGGTCGAATACGTTTCGCAGCTCATCCAAGCTGCTTCTTCAGTTCTGATCAGATGCTGGCGGACACTGCTTTATATCTGCTTGAAGGGAGGAGCTTAATTACAATGATGTCTCAGACATCATTTGTCTCCCATCTATAACTCTATCCTCAAACCTAAATCAAAACAAACTGGGAAAACAATGGGACTAGCCAGGACATGTCCAGAGGTGTGAAAACACCCATCATGGCCCTGAATGGATATGCTAACTACACCCCACTCCCACTCCATATTGAATAGACTCACCAACTGAAACTGTATTTAAATATGTGTTGTCTCAGAGTAATTTTCATTGTAATTAAGCTCCTCCCTTCAAGCAGATATAAAGCAGTGTCCGCCAGCATCTGATCAGAACTGAAGAAGCAGCTTGGATGAGCTGCGAAACGTATTCGACCAAATAAACTGTCCAGTTGACAAATTAAATTTCTCCTTTTTTGCCACAAAACAGTAATTGTTGTAGTATTAGTAATAAAAGTACTTAAAAGGGACTGGAGTTGCTACTAGTGTGATTTCAATACTAAGGAATAGTAGTAGTAGTAGTAGTAGTAGTAGTAGTAGTAGTAGTAGTAGTAGTAATAGTAGCAGCAGTATTAGTAGTAGCAGTAGCAGCAGAAGTAGCAATAGGAGTAGTAGGAGTAATAGCAGTGGTAGTAGTAGTAGTAGCAGTAGCAGTAGTTGCAGTAGTAGCAGTGGTAGTAGTAACAGTTACAGTAGTAGTATGTAGGATAGCAGGTCACACACAGCAGATTAGCAGCTTACTGCACAGTGTACTGCTCCAAACCTAAGTAGAAACACATTGTAGTACTTTTTAAAGTACCAAAAGGAGAGGACTGCACAAGAGGGGGGAGCATTAGCTGTGGTTACTCCAGAGAATGAATTAGTAGTGAAGTAGCAGTAGTGGTTGTGGTAGTAATAGTACTGAGAGGTGGAGGTGTAATGTCTGTACTAAAATAAACACTCTAAGTGGCAGCTGCAGATGTGCTGGAATGATCAGAAGAGGGCGCTGTTTGTCAATGAATATATGAACAGTCTTCTTTGTATTTGTAGTAGTACCACCCCACATACATTTGACCATATTGTGTGATGGGGTATATCTGACCCTGATGTGTGATGAGATATATTTGACCCGGCATTGTGGGTCAAATGTACGCCATTGACCCAGCTGTGTGATGGGGTTCATTTGATCCAGCGGTGTGATGGGTACATTTGACCCCACTGTGTGATGGTGGTATATTTGACCCCGTTACATGATGAGATACATTTGACTCCACTGTGTGTTTGGTTTACATTTGATCCTACTAATTGATAGTATACATTTGACCCTTCTGTGGGATGGGTTACATTTGACCCAGCTGAGTGATGGTGGTACATTTGACGCAGCTGTGTTAAGGGTTGCATTTGACCCGGCTGTGTTCAGGTGTTACCTTGATGATGTCTTCTGTGGTTCGCTCCACCTCCTTCAGCCTCTTCAGGATGTTCTCCTCTTTGGCCGACAGCTCCAGCTCCTGCTCCTCCAGCTCCTCCATCTCCTTCTCCATCCTGAACGCACGCACACACACACGCACACACGCACACACACACACACACACACACACACACACACACACACACACGCACACACGCACACACACACACACACACACACACACACACAACAACAACAACAACAACAAATCAAACCTGTTGCTAACGTTTGCAGGAGCGATCTCGAGGAAAGAAGGCACCTGATTTGTCTATGTTCATATCTTAATTTACGGAAAAAATAGCTAAATAAAAACCCCAGGATCATGTAGAGTGGGTTAATATGAACATTTTAAGACCAAAATGAGAAGCCAAAACAAAGTGAATTGGAGATGATGGAGCCTGAGCCGAATCACACCCATGCACACTTCCTGTTTGGAACGTGGTGGCTAGCAGGTTAGCTATGTCCATTTATATACACTCTATGGACAGGGCCCTAATCGCAAAGCCTTGTCTTGATCAATTTGTCCTGAGCCAAAACAAAGCAGACACACTTTGTACAGAGAGGTGCAAAAAGTGTCTCCTGTAATCTCAGGTCAGTCTGTGCAGCATCTCTCTCTGAAAGAGGGAGTGGAGGTCTGGGGAATAGAAATAATGGGGAAAGTCTGCAGCTCAGCACAGAGAGGGGAAAGTTATTCGTCTCTTAACAAAGCTCTGAGAGGTTTAAATGAATTGAACTGTCAGCCTCTCTGTCTGTCCCTCTGTCCACCTCTCCCCTCTGCTGTCCTCTCTCCTTTATATCCCTCTGCTGTCCTCCATCACATTGTCCACTCCTTTAATCCTTCTAATGTCCCCCTCTACCCTCTGCTCTCCGCCAGTCTCCTCTTGTGTCCCCTGTCCTCTCTGCTGCCCTCCTCTCTGTTGTCCCCATCTCCCCTTTAGTGTCCTCTGTCCCTCTCTTGTCTCCTCTGTCCACTCTCACCTTAACATTAAACTGATACTACACTTTTAGTTTGACAGTCCATTCACATTTGCCTGATACTTGAGTTGGTACTAATTCTGCAACAGGGACTTGGAACTTTCTGTCATGTTATAACGTTGTTCCCTCATTAAAAACATGCCTGGAAAGGTTTTAGATGTCATCCATGCATGTTTGAGTCATCTAGTGATCTCTCCCAGGCCCTGTTTGAAGCCTCCTTACAGTTAACTGTAAGATTCTTTCCAATGCTCTGCACACAAGCCTACATCACCCATATGACAATTCTTCATAAATATACAGAAACAATACACCACTCCCCTCTGAAGGGGTGTGACTCAAAAATATCTTGTTTTTAGAGTTTATAGCAGGTAAAACGGTGTTCTAAATATCTGTGTTAACATTTACTACCCCATAGAAGTAAAATAGCCCCTCTTTAAACCTCCACTGAGGCATATTTCCATTTTCCATTCTACTGACAACATATGTTCTGATGATCATTACTGAGACCTCTATTTTTTCCTTTGTCCCCTCTCATGTCCCCTCTCCTTATGTGTCCCCTGTCTCTATCCCCTGTCATGCTCCCTCCCTCCTGTGTCCCCCTCCACTCATGTGTCCCCTGTCTCTGTCCTCTGTGTAATACTCTGCTCACACTGGACCTTCTCACACTGCAGATTTAGGAGCTCACTTTTGGTGACACTGCTTCATGTGGAGATTTCACTCTCTCATTGTTCTGTAGCTGCTCAGAGCTCTTTTATTAATGGTTAAGGCCTATAATTATATTTGATAATCTTTATAATGTGAGTCAATCAAACTGAGCTTCATCTTTTTATCTGTACAAATCTAGCTCCAGCTCGGTCTAATCTGCCTGGAATAGAGCCCTGCCAAATTATAGGATGACAATGAGGGTAAAAATAGAGAGGAGTGAATGAGCTGGATTTAGATCTTGATGTGCCCTAGGTCAACAGTGTGGTGGCAGAGTGGTTAGCAGTATTGCATCACAACACAGCAGGGTCAGAACATCTCCACACAGGAGCATGTGCTGTGTTGCTGGACCTGGGTGAGCTGCACTACTCTGATGTGAGGATGGTGGTCTATAGAGCATCAAAGTCTCTGAAGCTAAGCAGGACTGGGTCCGGTTAGTACTTGGATGGGAGACCACTGGGAAGACCAGGAGCTACAGTGAGGTGCCAGTGGCTCCAGTGCAAACTGCTGTTGTGTCCTTAGGCAAGACACTTCACACACATTGCCAAATATAATGTGGTGTGTGTGTGCGTGTGTGTGTGTGTGTGCGTGTGCGTGTGCGTGTGTGTGTGTGTGTGTGTGCTGATGGGGTGATGGTCCAGTTTAGCAGCCTCACAGTCTGCCCAGGGCAGCTGTGGCTACAATAGTATCTTACCACAACCAGTGTGAAGTGAATGAAGAATGCACCATAAAGGTGCTGTATAAATCCAGTGCATTATTAGGGTAAAGACTACAGTTTCTAACCATACACTGTATAAAGGAGTGGACTAAGGGAGTGTGACGTCACCCACAGCATTCAGGTCCAGTCAAAGCTCATCGAGGCTAGCAGTTATAGGTGCCGAATTCCATTTTAGGAATAGGATTTCATTTATGGACAAACAGTGAAATAAAAAGTCCACGATCATATAGAGTGGGTTAATACAAACATTTTGAGGTCAGAAGTCTGACAGCAGGAAGTACAGAGAGAGGAGTGATGTTTTTTCAATACAAAGTGAATTGGAGCCACAGCCAAAGGAGCTGAAAGCGTGCCCATGCTCACTTCCTGTTAGGAGTGTATACTAGTATACAGTCACTGTTTCTACCTGAGGATGTTGCTCTGGAGCTCGGTGGTCCTCTCTAACTCGTCCTGGGCTTGGATCTTCATGGCCTCTCTCTCCTCCGCAGACTGGAGCCCATCCATCAGCCACTGCTCCCTCAGAGACTTCTTCTACACAGCACACACAGCACAGTACAGGTAACGTTTATTTCACTTTTATCCAGCCTTTTTTGATATGTAAAAGAGACATGCTTTTTGTGCTTCCATTAACACAGTTCAGATAGACAGTCTGTTTTTTGTGCAGTTACATTAAGGTTTGAACAAACAGCTTTAAAAAGAGACCCCACTGGAGTCTGGCTGTACTTTCCAAATGTACATACGCTAACGTGAACATCCACACATGTTGGGTTTCCATGCTTTGTGAGAACATTACATTGACTTAACATTCACAATCCTGACCAACCATTCCATTCAATGCCAGTCTTTAAAACAACTTGAGCTGACCACAGAACTTCACATAGTCAAACACAATATACACACAAATGACTCCATACATACCATAGTTACTACTTGTCTAACCTTAACATAAACCCTAACCTTAACCCACATCCGTACTGCTTGTGATAACAGAGGATTTACATGATGGGTCCTGTCTTCTGTCCCCATACAGGAGGCAGATATAAACTTTCGATACTGTTAATGTTTAGTGATTTTGTGTGTAAATACAGATGAGTGGGTGGTGGTCTCGTCTCTCTGTACATGATGTATATGGTATACATGGTGTACATGGTGTACATGGGTGGAAGTGGGACAGTGCCCACAGTAATATAGACTCATAGAACCATTATCCTTCTCCAGTGGACAGACAGACAGTAGCATGTCAGCTGTTGAATTCAAATTGAAAAACGGTACAGAACACAACTATCTGGAGGTCATGTACATGATTCCATGGAAATAGGATGTTAAAACCATACTTCGGAAGATTCTCCATGGACATAAATACGCTTTGTGCCATGCTGTGAAAGATTAAAGTAAAAAAAAAAAAAAAAAAAGAACTTTTTTATGGAAACAAGCAGGAGGAGGCCAAGTTAGGTTCTTCAGTGTAATAAATAGAAATATGTTTTGTTTTTTTTGTCCTTCTTTTTGGCTAAAATGTTACAAAAAAACAAACAAACACTTTAAATATAATAATAATAATAATAATAATAATAATAATAATAATAATAATAGTGCAATCTTTCTCTGAGCCTGTACAGTTCTTTTTTGTGTCTGCATAAAGTCTTTAGTAGATGTTTGGTGCCCCCTGGTGGCTGTAGTTAAATCTCAGACTTGATGTATACACAGTAAATTAGTAAATAATTGACCCTATATGGTGACGTGAGGAGTACCTTGATGTACTGCAGTTTGAGTTTCTCCTCCTCAATGTCTCTCCTCTTGTGGCTGATGTCCTCACGGATCCTCCTCTTGTCCTGCACACACACACACACACACACACACGCACACACACACACACACACACACACACACACACACACACATTGTATATGCTATATATGCCACATGTTTTATAAGTTTCACTTTCGTTTTTGGTCCCTTACAGCGCCATCACATTACAATTGACGCACGTTCCGCTAATGAAACTACTGCATCAAGTTTGTCAAGTTGCATGTACAGTCTTTATCAGAATGGACAGTCCCTCAACACTGTACATGTATGTATTTCAAGAAATAAGAAGCTGCCATATGATAGACGAGATGCCCTGCCTGTCCAAACCCACTACATCACTGTTAATGGAATTTGCATTGCAGAATGTGCTAAGTGCCGATACAAAGAGAGTCTGCAATTGAGCGTGATTTGAACGGTGATCCTGTGATGTGTGGGCCATACTTAGCGACTGTCCCCACGCCACAATGTTACCAAACACTTTGTAATGCAGGTCATTTCAGTTATGTATGAAGACATGTCCCGCTGATGTACAGACCCAGTGTCCTATGGGGTGTGGACACTGAAGGGATGCCAGATTTAGCGTGAAAATCCAGCCTGAGCCCTGTGAAAGGGGATCTCCGCCTGGAAGTGGGGTGAGTGTGTGTGTGTGTGTGTATTTGTGTGTGTGTGTGTGTGTGTGTTTGTGTGTGTGTGTGTGTGTGTGTGTGTGTGTGTGTGTGTGTGTGTGTGTGTGTGTGTGTGTGTGTGTGTGTGTGTGTGTGTGTGTGTAGAGAGAGTGTGTGTGGAAGTCTGCAGGCCGGTGGGACCTCTTCATATGTACTCGTCACTGTACTCATAAGAGAAGGGCATACATCACTACAGCAGCTCATCCACTGACAGTAACAGAGTGCGCCAAGGAAATGTCATCATAAAATGTACCCGGTGGAATGGTGGCTAAGTGGCTAGAACTCACGCTCCTTAAGGCTCATTTCTGCTTCTCTTTGGTACATAAACAGATCTGTGCGTTCCAAGCCTACATGCGTGTCTGTATGCGTCTAGAACACAGAGCATAAGGCAGGCCTTTCTGTGAGGAGTTTCCATGCTCTGCCTGTGTCTGGGTGGGTTTCCTTCAGGCACTATGATTCAACCCAAAACATAGGCCAGTTAAGTTAGTCCTGACCAAGACAAGCTCAAATGCCTTAGCTGGAGGGTTGATGGAGGAGAACCAGAGTGGATGGAGGAAATCCACCCAGACATAGGGAGAACATGTAAACTCTGTACAGGAAGCACTAACTCATAACCTTGTTGCGAGGTGAGAGAGGCAGCCACCATGCTGATGGGTCAAAAGCAGAGACTGAATTTCCCTCATGTGTCATTAGTAAAGTATACCTATAATCATTTCTGTATGTGACAAAAGTGTGTGTGTGTGTGTGTGTGTGTGTGTGTGCGTGTGTGTGTGTGTGTGTGTGTGTGTGTGTGTGTGTATACAGTCCCTGACAAAAGTCTTGTCGCTTATCCATTTTGTAGAAACAAAAGCTTATAACCTGACTTTAAATTAATCGATTGGTTTTAGAAATGTCTCATATGAAAGCTAAAACCCTCCAAAATTATGCTCAATATACTAAAATAAATTTGCTTCACTGAAGAAAGATTGATCATTTAATGAACACAGAAAGGTCAGATTTTGGCAAGACAAAAGTCTTGTCGCCTACAGAAAATTGAACAAATAATTTACTTCAAATACAAAAATATGTTGCATAACGTCAGTGAATTAAGTAGTGGTGCTGTGAGATCCATATTTAATATCTTGTATGACTTCCATGAGCTTGAAGGACTGCATCCATGCGGTTCAACAATGATTCATACAATTTGTTGATGAAGTCATCAGGAATAGCAAAGAAAGCAGTCTTACATGCCTCCCAGAGTTCATCAAGATTCTTTGGTTTTGCCTTCCATGCTTCCTCTTTCATTTTACCCCAAACATGCTCAATGATGTTCATGTCTGGTGACTGGGCTGGCCAGTCCTGGAGCACCTTGATCTTCTTCGCCTTGAGGAACTTTGATGTAGAGATAGAAGTATGCGATGGAGCACCATCCTGCTGCAAAATTTGACCCCTTTTATGGTTGGGAATGTAAGAGGTAGCTAATACTTCTTGATATTTTAGGCTATTGATATTGCCTTCCACCCTGCAAATGTCTCGCACACCCCCATACTGGATGTAACCCCAGACCATGATTTTTCCGCCACCAAACTTAACTGTTTTCTGGGTGAATCTTGGATCCATGCGGGCTCCAGTAGGTCTCCTGCAATATTTGCGGCGGCTGTGATGTAATTCAACCGAGGATTCATCTGAGAAATCCACCTTCTGCCACTTTTTCAGTGTCCATCCTTTTAGCAGGCTGTGGGCCTTGGCAAATGCCACACGGTTTTTTAATTGCCTTTTGTTTAGTGCTGGTTTCTGTGCACTGATTCGACCATGGAGGCCATTTCGAGACAGAATTCTACAAACTGTTCTGGTTGACACAGGGACTTGAGGTGACCAGGCCTGGTGGAGCTCTGCTGCAGTGGAAAAGGGGCTGGCCTTGGATTTTCGAATCAACAAACGGTCCTCCCGAGCAGTTGTCTTGCGGGGTCTGCCGGACCTGGGCTTGTCAAAAACATCTCCAGTCTTTTCAGATCTTTTTCTTATTCTTTGTACTTGACGCTGAGACACATTGAAGGTGTCAGCCACCTCAGCAGTGGATCTGGTCTTCAGCCTCTTGATAATTAACGCTTTGGTCTCAGGGTGGATCTTAGGCATGTTGTCAGAGGTCAAGTTGCAGTTGATGTGACGGTCTGGTGTGCTGGGGTTCTTTTTATACACACCCACTAATTGATTGATCAGTAACTGATCACAGGTGAGGCTGTAATCTAGGATTGGGTGCATCATATGACAAGGCGACAAGACTTTTGTCTTGCCAAAATCTGACCTTTCTGTGTTCATTAAATGATCAATCTTTCTTCAGTGAAGCAAATTTATTTTAGTATATTGAGCATAATTTGGGAGGGTTTTAGCTTTCATATGAGACATTTCTAAAACCAATCGATTAATTTAAAGTCAGGTTATAAGCTTTTGTTTCTACAAAATGGAAAAGCGACAAGACTTTTGTCAGGGACTGTAGTTGGTGGTTAATTAGTTGTGTGTAGATGTACAGACTCACCATGATGGCCTGCAGTCTCTCCTTGAGCAGGCTCTCCTCCTCCATCTTCACCTGAAAAACACCACACACCACGTTATATATGCACAGTACCACTGTCCCTACAAGCCCCACTCTTTACAGCACATGTGGACATTATTGTTACAATGACCCTTGATTTCATTGCAGAGAATAACACAATGAAGTGTTCTGATGGAGTTTAAATGACTCTTCAAAACAGCTGCTGTGCCACACGTATCAAGGTCAACGTTTATTTCTATATGTGTGTAGAATCCCTCAGTCGTCCAGGTAGAATCCATAGCAAAAGGAGAAATTGAAGTTGTCAACTGGACAGAGTTTATTTGGTCGAATACGTTTCGCAGCTCATCCAAGCTGCTTCCTCAGTTTTGGTCAGATGCTGGTGGACACTGCTTTATATCTGCCTGAAGGGAGGAGCTTAATTACAATGAAAATTACTCTGAGACACACATATTTGTATACAGTTTCTGTTAGTCAGGTGAGTCTATTCAATATGGAGTGTTACAGTTTCTGTTAGTTAGGCGTGTCTATTCAATATGGAGTGGGAGTGGGGGAGTAGTTAGCATATCCATTCAGGGCCATGAACTGGTTTGAGAGGGGAGTTAAAGAGGCTATTTTTGTCAAGAAAGAGCATCCTTCCTTGAACAGAAATGGAGGTCTCAGACATCATTTGTCTCCCATCTATAACTCTATCCTCAAACCTAAATCAAAACAAACAGAGAAAACAATGGGACTAGCCAGGACATGTTCAGAGGTGTGAAAACACCCATCATGGTCCTGAATGGTTATGCTAACTACACTCCCACTCCCACTCCATATTGAATAGACCCACCTAACTAACAGAAACTGTAAACACTCCATATTGAATAGACTCACCTAACTAACAGAAACTGTAAATAAATATGTGTTGTCTCAGAGTAATTTCTTTGTAATTAGCTCCTCCCTTCTAGCAGATATAAAGCAGTGTCCACCAGCATCTGACCAGAACTGAGGAAGCAGCTTGGATGAGCTGCGAAACGTATTCGACCAAATAAACTCCGTCCAGTTGACAAATTAAATTTCTCCTTTTGCTGTTTATTTCTATAGAATATTTATAAACAGACAGTACTGCTCCAAAGTGCTTAAAGGGCCCATATTATACTATTTTTTGATCTATGTTCTAATGTAGTTTCCGCATCACAGACATACCTTTTTTCACATGTTTAACACAAACCCTACATATTTAGGTTGAGTTCTACAGGTAGTTCTTTAATGTGTTTTTAAACTCCTTCACTAGAATCATTTGGATAATTTCAGCCCTGGAATTGCCTCTACTGAACAAGTCTAGAAAGACTCGTTTGATAACCTGCCCACAGTGAACAAAGTAACTCATTCACATAAATAAGAAGAAACAAATAATACAATCTGCTTCTTCACTCTGAAAAACGTTTTCAACCAAATAAACTCTGTCCAGTTGACAAATTGAATTTCTCCTTTTGCCATGGATTCTACCCGGACGACTGAGGGATTCTACACACTTAAAGTGGACTCTAAAAACTGCAGGGAGCCAGTGTATGTCTTTAATGGTTGGACAAAACAGAGCTCTCTGAGGAATCCTACCACCACTATTCTGACAACAGTACTATCCTCACTCTGCTCACCTCTGTTATGGACTATTACCATAGCAGCAACCTTCATTAAACTATCAGTCAATCAATGTCAATAAAACAAATGAACTCCCCCACCCCAGGACCCCCTCAGCCCATCACCCCCAACCTCAGTACCCTGTGGTCATGAACACACGCAGACAGGGGACACAGTGGACAGGCTGATTCTGGGTGAGTAATGAGAAATAATTCATATGATGGACAGTCATAAACACAACTAACAATGGCATCCATTATGTGGACCCTCCTGATG
Organism: Taenioides sp. WSHXM2023; assembly: GCA_029959045.1. Lineage (NCBI taxonomy): Eukaryota > Metazoa > Chordata > Actinopteri > Gobiiformes > Gobiidae > Taenioides > Taenioides sp. WSHXM2023. The sequence goes on from CM057105.1 coordinate 25,313,258, forward strand.
CTGTTTACAGATCCATCACTCAGCCCGTTATGCTCCATTGTCTCTATCTTTTCAGTGCTCACTAATCCTAACCAGACCAAACCCACACAGGTAACACTCACAAGCACTGCTAAACTGAGACTCTACAGGACAGACGGAAACTCATCCTAAAGCAGATCTATATTGCTTGTGTCTGCTCTATATTTAAAATCTATGGCACCTGTGGTCTGTACAATGCTCCACCCACAAGCCTATGTCGCCCATGCTCCCACACGACAATTCTTCATAAATATACAAAAACATAATACAAAACAGTACACAGCAACTTCACAAACCTGATACAATGTGCAGTAGGTTCATTAGCACAATGCATGTTGATTGTGCTGTGGTTGCGCTCTGAAGGGGGAATGACCTGTTGTTTTTGGTCACCGTCACTCAGCCAGCAGTTATTACCCCACAGAAGTGTCATACACCTTCTTTAATGACACAAAACACGACTCTAAGTAAGTAAATTTCCGGTTGAGGGCATTATAATGCCACTCAACATAAGTCAGAATGTTTTTATATTTCACATCTCAAGAACGGCTGGCATAGTTCAAACAGGATTAGAGCAGTTATAGACTTCATTCTTAAGCGGCTGTCAGAGCTGATGAGGTTTGTCTTTTAGCACTGTTCTGTTTATTGCAGTGACAGTAGGGGGCGCTCACACTTGTACTCTACATGTCAGTCTCCTGATTCACTCAGCACAGGAGCGCACCATGAGAGCAGGAACGCAGGCTCAAGCGGAGATCACCTCAGGGCCACAGTGGCAGAATCTAAACATTTAACACAGTCAGAACATACTCGGTTTGATTGACATACTTTGGAGTTCTAGTATACATGTTCTCCCTGTTCTGGGTGGGTTACAATGAGCGGAGTGAGACAAAGATTCTACTGAATAAATGTACCATCACTTTCATATAATAGCTTGTAGCATACAGTGCCTTGCAAAAGTATCCAACCCCCTTGAACTTTTCTACATTTTCTCACATTATGACCACAAACATAAACATATTTCATTGAACCTTTGTGTGAAAGACCAACACAAAGTTGCACACAATTGTGAAGCAGAAGGACAGTCATACATGATCAAATTTTTTTCTTCAAATAAAAAGCTGAAAAGTGGGCGTGCAAAATTATCCAACCCCCTTTTTTTCTCCCATAGGCCTAGTTAAGCTGCTCTAGGAGATATATTACTGGGGAAAGTATGGCAACTTGAGCACTGTCCTCTGGTTTCTCCTACTTTTTCTCTTCCTACTGTTAAGAATATTCAATTACTAGTTCATTCATAGTCTGTTCTTTGCTATTCACATGTTGTCCCTTGTCCCACTCCCCTTTTGGGGAGTGTAACTGTTTCAGATGCTGCTGTTCCAGTTTGGACCGCTGCTGCCCCCTAGTGTCGAGGACCTAGACCCCTCCTCTCCTTCCCTATCCTGGATTAACTGTCCTCGTCCTGCTAGATTAGTAGTTTCATCTGCCTGTCCGTCCTTAGGAGTGGATCTCTCCTTCACTGTGGTTCTCCTCGAGGTTTCTCCGTTTTCCCATTGGGTTTCTTGGAGTTTTTCCTTGCCGAGAAGGAGGGTCTAACGACAGGAGATGCTGGGACAATCATCCATTTGCCTGCTTGTTGTTGAACATTCTGTATTTTTGTTTTATGAATGTTTCTTCTGCTTTATTAATCAACAATTTTGTGAAGTCCGCCGAGATAACTCTTGTTGTGATTTTGGGCTATACAAAAATAAATTGAATTGAATTGAATTGAGTGCAACACATTGCTTTTAGAGGCTTTAGAAGGATCCAATGTTGACCTAAAGATTAAATAGAGTCCACCAGTGTGTAATCTACTCTCAGTATAAATGCAGCTGTTCTGTAAAAACCTCAGAGGTTTGTTTGAGAGTATTGGGGAGCAGTCAGCACCATGAAGTCCAAAGAACACACCATACAGGTCAGGGATGAAGTTGTGGAGAAGTATAAAGCAGGATTAGGTTATAAAAAGATTTCCAAGGCTCTAAACATCTCACGGAGCACTGTTTACACCATCATCCAAAAATGGAAGGAGTATGGCACAACTGCAAACCATAAGAAATCCCGTTTGCAGTTTGCCAAAAGCCATGTGGGGGACACAGCAACCATGTGGAAGAAGGTGCTCTGGTCAGATGAGACCAAAATTGAACTTTTTGGCCAAAATGCAAAACGCTATGTGTGGCGGAAACACTGCTCATGACTCTAAACACACCATCCCCACTGTCAAATATGGAGGTGGCAGCATCATGCTCTGCGGGTGCTTTTCTTCAGCAGGGACAGGGAATATGGTCAGAGTTGATGGGAAGATGGATGGAGCCAAATACAGGGCAATATTGGAAGAAAACCTATGGGAGTCTGCAAAACACTTGAGACTGGGGCAGAGGTTCATCTTTCAGCAGGACAACCACCCCAAACATAAAGCCAAGCCCAGACCTAAATCCAATCGAGAATCTGTGGCAAGATCTGAAAACTGCTGTTCACAAACGCTCTCCATCTAATCTGACTGAGCTGGAGCCATTTTGCAAAGAAGAATGGGCAAAAATTTCAGTCTCAAGATGAGCAAAGCTGGTAGAGACATACCCAAAGAGACTTGCAGCTGTAATTGCAGCAAAAGGCGGTTCCACAAAATACTGACTCAGAGGGGTTGGATAATATTGCACGCCATATTTTTCAGTTTTTTATTTGTAAAAAAAAAATTTACTCATGTATGACTGCCCTTCTGCTTCACAATTGTGTGCAACTTTGTGTTGGTTTTTCACATTAAGGCTCAATGAAATATATTTATGTTTGTGGTCATAATGTGAGAAATTGTGGAAAAGTTCAAGGGGGTTGGATACTTTTTCAAGGCACTGTAGGTAGAAGTATAAGGCATAACTAGATGCAATGGCTGAAGCTATTTGAGTGGCTGCACATAGCCACAGTTCCACAGTGCTACAGTATGGATTTGAACCAGCAACCCTACCATTCAAAGTAGTGTGGTGTATCCACTACAGTACCCCTGACTCTGGACTGTTGGAGCTGTTGGTTTAAAGTTGTTTTTTCTGCTCACACAATAAGTTCAAATAGTGTCAGTTGTAAAGCATCAGGCTGAGTGTTCAGAAAAGTTATAGAATATTTAGCATGTTTTAATGAATATTTACTTAACTTTAAGAGGTACACATGTAAAAACGTAATAGCAATCCCTCTCAGTCCAAAGCAAAGGGTTGAAGACAAGTGGAAAATCTATTTAGGCTAACAAAGGTCAACAAAAGTATGCGTCCGGATAACATTCTGAAGGAGCTCAACTCTATTTTTCAGGTCATCTTTAACTTGTCTCAGCAAAAGCAGCAAGTCCCACAGCGCTGGAAAGAATCAGCGATTGTCCTGAGGTGACTTAATGACCTTAGGCCTGTCACAGTAACGTAGTTGGTTATGAAACATTTTAAAATAAGGTCAGAAATTCTGAGTAAAACTGCGAGTGCTCTGACCACATGCAGTTTGCCTCCAGGCCTCAAAGAGGAGCAGAGGATGCCACAGTAACTTTACTCTACTTACTCTTTAAACATTTAGAGGTATGTAACACATGCAAGACCTCTTTTTATTAATTTTTTATTCAACATTCAAAACCATCCAACCACATATTCATGCCAAAAGGCATTTTGAACATTTTGGCCTTGAATTTAACAATGTATTCAAAACAAAGAATATGACTGAAGTTTCCTCAGAATTATGTCACATATGGGGCAGTCAGTTGAGTGTGTAGAGTCCTATAAGTATCTTGGAATACTAAATTAAGTTTTGATGACAACTGTGTTGCTGTATGTAAAAGAGGCCTTCAGTACCTTCATTGTCTTCCGTGTAGATAGAACCACTGTTCTATAAAACTTTTATGGAATCAGTTTGGGAATATCTCTGCCAAAAACAATCAGCTGGTTAAATGGGCATCCCCAGAAAAGCCTGGACTCTCTGTACTCAAGACAGTTACAGCGGATGTCCCAGAGTATTCTAAAAGACATGCAGCATCCTCTGAACTCTGTGTTTCAGTGGCTTCTCTCTGGTCAGAGGCTTTTAGTTCCAAGATCAAAAACCAGTCATTTTACACAATAACAGTCTAACTGTTATTGTGTTAATGAATAAGCTGTAATCTTTTTTATGGACTTTATTACTCTGTCTATATATATATATATATATATATATATATATATATATATATATATATATATATATATATATATATATATATATATATATGCGTCATACCAAAGGGTAAACCTACTCTCAGTTTGAATCATTTAAACAGATGCAAGTCTTGGTCATGTTTGTAGATAAAATGAGTTCTCACATTGGTTTCTGACATAAATAAAAGTAAAAAAAGAGTTAGTCTTTTGAAAGGAATGAGATTTGGATCTCATTCCTCTACCTATGATGCTGTGAACCCATACAAACCATTCTGTTCAGGATGTACTGTAATGATACTGAGTGTGGATCTGCTGTGACTGATCCAAATGTGAGACCCACACAGAGAAAAGGTCATGAGCATGAGTCTGTCAAACGCTGCATCTGCTCTACTTTACAACATTCACCTCTGTTATAACTGTATCACTAGATCTATACCTCTGTTATAACTGTACTATAACACTCACTATATCTATACCTCTGTTATAACTGTACTATAACACTCACTATATCTATACCTCTGTTATAATTGTACTCTATAACACTCACTGTATCTATAACTCTGTTATAACTGTACTATAACACTCACTATATCTACACCTCTGTTATAACTGTACTATAACACTCACTATATCTATACCTCTGTTATAATTGTACTCTATAACACTCACTGTATCTATAATGCTATTATAACTGTATCACTGTATCTATAACTCTGTTATAATAGCATCACTATATCTAAAACTCTGTTATAACTGTGCTGTATAACACTCACTCATTCATTCACTCCACATTTGTTCGTGGTAAGATACTATTATCGTCACACATGCCCTGTGGCAGACTGACGGAGGCTGCCAGTCTACACCACCAGCCCCTCCCACCACCACCAACACTCACACACACCACATTCCTACTAACATGGCTGTTTATACATAAAAAGGAGAAAAAAAACTACATAAAGGATTGAGAAACAGCATGGATTTCTGCTGAATCAACAATCAAAATACCAAACTATTACTTACTGTATCTACCACAATATTACTTATCTCAGGTAAGACGAAGTAATTAAGTAAAAAGTTATATATTTTGTTTTGAAGGTTACAAGAATTTTCAAGAGATGTCTTCCGCATTTGAGAGACACATAATGATACAAAATGAGCAGCTGTGATTGGACTGTCTCAGTTTGGACAGAGTATTTTTACCTTCTATTAAAATCTATGGATTGGACATCCAGGCCTTTCTGGATTCCAGTAGAATGTAAAAAAGACTGACAGGCAGTTCTAACTGTACACGCTAACACTCACTGTATCTGATGAGGGGAGTGAGGATGTGCATGTGTGTAGAGCACATACACACTACAGTGAGTCATGTACATGTGTGTAGAGCACACACACACATTACAGTGAGTCATGTACATGTGTGTAGAGCACATACACACTACAGTGAGTCATGTACATGTGTGTAGAGCACATACACACTACAGTGAGTCATGTACATGTGTGTAGAGCACACACACTACAGTGAGAGTCATGTACATGTGTGTAGAGCACACACACTACAGTGAGTCATGTACATGTGTGTAGAGCACACACACTACAGTGAGAGTCATCTACATGTGTGTAGAGCACACACACTACAGTGAGTCATGTACATGTGTGTAGAGCACACACACACTACAGTGAGTCATGTACATGTGTGTAGAGCACATACACACTACAGTGAGTCATGTACATGTGTGTAGAGCACACACACTACAGTGAGAGTCATGTACATGTGTGTAGAGCACATACACACTACAGTGAGAGTCATGTACATGTGTGTAGAACACATACACTACAGTCATATGTGATATGGTCACGCATGTGTGATTAAGAGCATTCTGAGTTGATGCACATAACTTTATCTCTGCTCCATGTGGCCTTCATACAATATGAATGACAGACTATTATTACTAATAGAGGTGTGCAGCCTGTGTACTGTGTACTTTGTCATTAATAAACATATTACAAATATATTTTACAGTTCTTCACTTCACAGGAAAGACCTTATGCTTTTTCAGGTATTATTACAGGTACATTATTATTAAATAAACAATTTTTTTGCTGTTCTTTGTAAATGGTCAGTGGTCACATTTTTATTTAGTGTTTTTCCACATTCAGGGCACTCAGGCAATTTACATAGGAACCACTCACACACACACACACACACACACAACCACACACACACACACACACACACACACATGCACGCACGCACGCACACACACACACACACACCCACACACACACACACACACACGCACGCACGCACACACGCACGCACACACACACACACACACACACACACACACACACACACACACACACACACACACACACGTGTACCAGACACTGGGGCCAAGGGGGCTTATATTAACGATTGCACCCATCTGTGTGGACTGGGATCACACTACCAACCTGTAGATCTGACCACTATACCATTTTTAATGTCAAGACCAGGATTTAAACCACCAACCTTCAGATCAATGGGCAAACACTCATAAATCACTATACTGATCTAACACAGCTTGATAACAGAAACACCACCTACACTCACACCACTTTCATACTAGGCAATGTGGGTGAAGTGTCTTGCCTAAGGACACAGTGTCAGTTTTTGCGACTGGTGCCCCACCAGCAGTCTCCCATCCAAGTACTAACCAGGCCCAGCCCTGCTTAGCTTCAGAGATATGACAGGATCAGGCTTTGACAAGGAGCTTTGGCCAAACAACAAAATACAACTCTGAGGAAGATCATGATGGGGACTGTTTTTAGAACATGGTTAAAAGCTCATAACAGTCCATTTGACATATTATGTGACATATTATGTGCTTGTCTCCATGGACATGCTTTTGCTTTGTCTGAATGTTCCACATTCATGTTTCTATAGCTGAAAAAAAAAAAAAGAAAAAAAAAAATGCAGAAGAAGAAACATTACAAGTTGAAGTGAAATGATCTGTAATCCAAAATTTGTAGTAAATACTGTAGTTGAGTTTCTGTGCTCGTGAACACTGGTGTACAAATACGTGTTAGTGTCTCCTTGATGTAAAGTGCCATAAATGCCCCCATTACATCACATTACATAACAGTGCACTTGTTTGCTTAATGCTCCTGAATGCGCCTTTATACACCATTTACAACTATTTATTCTAATCCAGCCCACACACATACACTGCTCATTTTCCTACAGTGAGCATACACTTCTGATCAGACTTTCAGCTCTTTTATGGGATCCAAATCTTTGAGATCCATTCATTTCAAAGGGCCATTCAACTGTCTTCGACTGGCTCTTTTTACATTTATTTATGTGACAGAAGCCAATGTGAGAACTCCTTAAATCTATAAACTAACCACAGACACACATTTCAAATGGTTCAAACTGAGAGTGGGAGTGTGTTTACCGTTTGGAATTATGCATCATCTAAAATGTTACACTGCAGTAATAATCATTTTTAAAAAGTGAACTGTTATTACAATGCCAAATATGTTTTTGTGCCTTTCACTCGTGTCACCTGCTCTGTTTCTGTGTTGACTCTTGTGTTGTTCAGTGTAAAAATGCATACAAATTTGAAAGCAAAAGATTCAGTTCTTTTAAACACTGCATACTGGTTCCAAGCATTCACATCAAGGAACTGTTCGAAAGAGCCAATTCATTCAGGGAGATCATATAAAGAGCATACACATGTGTACACACATTAGCAGATGGTACTTGGTCAGTGTTTATGAAAGTCCAGGCTCAGATAGTGCTGGTGTTCAAAGCACATGTGGGTTTATAGAGAGGTACTCAATGGGAATAGGAATGAGGCCTTTTTAGAATTCGCACTCAGTTGTTTTGCAATTTGTACATGGAAAATCACTACTGTTGTCATAAACTACACCACTACTACTACTACTACTACTACTACTACTACTACTGCTACTACTACTACTACTACTACTACTACTACTACTACTACTACTACCTGTCACTGGTCTGTCACTGTCACTAAGAGAGTGTATTTATACAAACCTCTCAGGACATTTGTAAATTCTCTCTTTCTTCTCATTTGTTAATCAGCTGCAACCATCGATCATCCCATCTCAACCAAAGCAGCAGAACAGAACAGCCTCCTCAGCCTCTTCTCCTCCCCCTTCTCTTCGCCACAACCACTGTCTACATATGAAATGCCTGGGGGTGAAGCTAACTTGAGGCACTGCTCTGTCTAAAGCTCTGTAACTCAAATTAAGACTTTCATTTGAATGAAACACAATCTGACCATAAAGAGCTGACTTAGTTGGAACTATAACAGGTGAGCTGATTTGTACTGTTACACAAGTCCCTCTCAAATAACAAAAAAAAAAAAAAAAAATCAAACTCTTAAACTGGACCATGAACACTCAGATTGGTCCCAGGCTCCTGAAAATGTGCTTTTTAAATCCATTTTGTATTTTTTCAGAGTTTTAAAAAGAGATCTTAAAGGTCCTATACAGTCCCTGACAAAAGTCTTGTCGCTTATCCATTTTGTAGAAACAAAAGCTTATAACCTGACTTTAAATTAATCGATTGGTTTTAGAAATGTCTCATATGAAAGCTAAGACCCTCCCAAATTATGCTCAATATACTAAAATAAATTTGCTTCACTGAAGAAAGATTGATCATTTAATGAACACAGAAAGGTCAGATTTTGGCAAGACATAAGTCTTGTCGCCTACAGAAAATTGAACAAATAATTTACTTCAAATACAAAAATATGTTGCATAACGTCAGTGAATTAAGTAGTGGTGCTGTGAGATCCATATTTAATATCTTGTATGACTTCCATGAGCTTGAAGGACTGCATCCATGCGGTTCGATAATGATTCATACAATTTGTTGATGAAGTCATCAGGAATAGCAAAGAAAGCAGTCTTACATGCCTCCCAGAGTTCATCAAGATTCTTTGGTTTTGCCTTCCATGCTTCCTCTTTCATTCTACCCCAGACATGCTCAATGATGTTCATGTCTGGTGACTGGGCTGGCCACTCCTGGAGCACCTTGATCTTCTTCGCCTTGAGGAACTTTGATGTAGAGATAGAAGTATGCGATGGAGCACCATCCTGCTGCAAAATTTGACCCCTTTTATGGTTGGGAATGTAAGAGGTAGCTAATACTTCTTGATATTTTAGGCTATTGATATTGCCTTCCACCCTGCAAATGTCTCGCACACCCCCATACTGGATGTAACCCCAGACCATGATTTTTCCGCCACCAAACTTAACTGTTTCCTGGGTGAATCTTGGATCCATGCGGGCTCCAGTAGGTCTCCTGCAATATTTGCGGCGGCTGTGATGTAATTCAACCGAGGATTCATCTGAGAAATCCACCTTCTGCCACTTTTCCAGTGTCCATCCTTTTAGCAGGCTGTGGGCCTTGGCAAATGCCACAAGGTTTTTTAATTGCCTTTTGTTTAGTGCTGGTTTCTGTGCACTGATTCGATCATGGAGGCCATTTCGAGACAGAATTCTACAAACTGTTCTGGTGGACACAGGGACTTGAGGTGACCAGGCCTGGTGGAGCTCTGCTGCAGTGGAAAAGGGGCTGGTCTTGGATTTTCGAATCAACAAACGGTCCTCCCGAGCAGTTGTCTTGCGGGGTCTGCCGGACCTGGGCTTGTCAAAAACATCTCCAGTCTTTTCAGATCTTTTTCTTATTCTTTGTACTTGACGCTGAGACACATTGAAGGTGTCAGCCACCTCAGCAGTGGATCTGGTCTTCAGCCTCTTGATAATTAACGCTTTGGTCTCAGGGTGGAGCTTAGGCATGTTGTCAGAGGTCAAGTTGCAGTTGATGTGAAGGTCTGGTGTGCTGGGGTTCTTTTTATACACACCCACTAATTGATTGATCAGTAACTGATCACAGGTGAGGCTGTAATCTAGGATTGGGTGCGTCATATGACAAGGCGACAAGACTTTTGTCTTGCCAAAATCTGACCTTTCTGTGTTCATTAAATGATCAATCTTTCTTCAGTGAAGCAAATTTATTTTAGTATATTGAGCATAATTTGGGAGGGTTTTAGCTTTCATATGAGACATTTCTAAAACCAATCGATTAATTTAAAGTCAGGTTATAAGCTTTTGTTTCTACAAAATGGATAAGCGACAAGACTTTTGTCAGGGACTGTATTACACAAAATCGACTCTTGTGAGCTTTAAGCCATGTTAAAATGTTGTTACTTCATCAAAAACAGACCTGGAGTTGTGTTTTGTTTCATTCACATGTTTGAGTAACACTTTATTATCAGTCTGTCTACATCTCCAAAGCTCAAAATGCTCTGTTCCACCTTGTGATGTCATGTAGTGTAGTTTTCAAGTTAACAGCTACAAATTACCTTTCGTTGAGTAGAGACTGGAAATTGCAGAGCTGAAATCATCTAAATGATTCTAGTGAAAGTGTGTGGATGCATGAGTGTATGGGTGCATGATGTCACTGCAGCGTATCAATACTGTTCCTGTCCTGGAGTTGCCCGTTGCTCCTGACGGGTGACTCTATGTGGTGTTAAAGATGGGTCAAACGCAGAGGGCACATTTCTCTATGAGGATAATGAACAGCCCTGAACTGGAGCCAGAGATAGCAGCTCTGTTCAGCCCAGTAACAGCAGATGCATCCCAGTGACAGAGAGAGAGGAAGTACTGTGCCCACACATTCATCTACCAGGCTACAACCGCTCTCCCAGAAAAAGAGAGAGAGAGGGAAAAGAGGGGTGGATCAACAAAAGAGAGAGACAGGGAGGGGGTGGACAGAGAGAAAGAGAAAGAAAGAGGGAAGAAAGAGAGCAAGACAGAGAACAAGAGGGGAAAAAGAGAGAAGAGATGGGTGGGATTGGAGGCAAGAGAGAGAGAGAGAGAGAGAGAGAGAGAGAGAGAGAGAGAGTGCAGATCCCATATTCTCATCTATCAATCTGCAACCACTCACCAACAGAGAAAGAGAAAAGAATGGTGGGGTGGGAAGAGAGAAAGAGAGAGACAAAAAAAGAAAGAGAAGGGAGGGAGAGATAGAGCAAGGGAGGGAGGGAAAAGAGAGACTGGCGAACAGAAGAAAGAGTGTGAAAGACAGCACCCACAGAAAGGAGAGAAAGCTGAAAGAGGGGGGAGTCAGAGAAGTGGATGAGAGGGGGAGAGAGATAGGAGGAAGAGAGGGGAGGGTTTATGGATCAGAGAAAGAGAAACATTCTGCATTTGAGACTTGAGTGCTTTGTCTGTTTTCACCTACCTCCTGTCCCCTCCCACTGCTCTGTAATTATTTGCAATTACTCAAAAACATATGACTGTATGGTTCAAAACATTTTCATTTCATTTTTCAATAAGAAAAACATGTATGAAAATCTGCTGCTTGCTGCGATGAAATGTCACTATGAAGAGGAGGGGCCAGTTTTGAACAGGAAGTCAGTGCACATGTTTTTGTTAATGGGGCATTTAAAATCAGCGTTGACTTTAACAATTAACTAAATGTACAATTATCTTGTGTCCTCTTTAACTGAATTCAGAGGGCCTAAAGAAGACGTATTGTGCTTGTTGCTCTATAGTTATAATCTATGACACTCGTGGATCATTATGTTAGAGTTTGGAAAGTAATGCACATTAAAGAATCAAACACAAAATAATATAAAATATTATGTAATATATTATATGCCTGTCTACAAAACAAAGACAATACAGCCTATACTATAATCCCATGTCACAGTCATACTCCAGCTCCTGAGCTTGTTAGAGTCAGTCAGTAGGTTAGCCCAGGTTAGCACAGGTCAGCACAGGTTAGAAGGCAACACTGCACTGATAAAAAAAAGAATACCCAGGTCAAACTGATACATGTGTATTATGTGAATCCTCCAGGTACCCCTGATCACGCCTCACCTGCAGTACACAATCTCATTATATATAAGCATGAGATACTAATGAAGGCTAACACACCCAGACTAAACCAATCACCATGTAGTACATGTAAGTACATGAGGTCTATAGCGCTATAGAGCTAAAGAAGAGTGTGTGTTTAGGCATGTACAGAGCATTCTAAACATCAGCAAATTATTCTTCTAATGGGGCAGCCATCTTAACCCCACCCCAGACTGGGGTGACTGGTCCAACCACAGGAAATTCAACATGGAAGTCTATTGGCCCAGGCAACATCAGTGCATTCATAATGTTGGCTCATCATATTGTTTGTTAAAGATTGGTCCACAGATGTCCTGTTCTAGTTCTGGTTTAGTTCTGGGTTAAGTGGAGCGAGGCCGGCCACATGCGTGTCCATGCACTCTTGCATGGAGCATGTTTTTCAGTGTGGTATGGAGGTGAGGAGCCTTTTTACAGTCACTGGAGCAGTGAGAAATTAAACAGTTCCTCTGTGTTTGTGACTTGTGCACTGCTTCACTGTGGTCAAATTGTAAACTGTAAAATTCTAACCAGTTTGAACCTTAAAGTTTGAGTTTGAGTTTTTGGAGTGACCTGACAAAAGACGTGAGGTGTACCACCACAAATAATCACTTACAACAAGTGCTACTCAGGCCACGCCTGCTGGATTCATGGAGAACAGCTGGTCTGTCTCACAGTGAGGAGCTCTCACTGGACACACACTGTTCTACTGATGAAGATGCGCCATACCACCCAAACCCTGTAACTTGTGTCACAGACTGGAGGGACTTCAGCCCACAGCTCTGACTTCAGCTGTGATATCGACCACCAAAGGAAGTCCACACAGCTAAATCTGGATCAGACCAGATTCAGTTTGCTTACATATCTCCTGTCCATCTGATCTCAGAACACTGTCCTACAGTATAACTCCTATAGAATTCTCTTCTACATTTAACTTCATAAGAAGCTGAGGGCCCTCCGGGGGGCCCTGGCCCTCACTTTCCCACACTACAACAATGTGCACAAGCTCCTCCATCACTCACACAAACAATCTACACATGAAATGTAAGCTCCAACTCTCGGCTTTTCGAATACGCAAACCATTTTCCGCAGTAATAGGCTGATAGGAGAGCCGATTTACAGAAAAGCAAATCCATAGGATTTGTACTTTTCTTACGTTTGAGGTAAGACATCAACATAACTCCAGATATGTTGATGTTTGACAGAACCAGAGCTCTCATTCGGGCTCGTACAGGTCCAGAGAATATAATCCAGTAAAGAAAATATGTCCATAAAATAAGTTAGATCCTCCATGTCGGTATGTTGCAGGAAAGTATTCCAAACGTGAGAAATGATCCGTCACTTTTTTGCATTTCTTTTGGCAATTTTAGGGATAATAAACTTCCAACAGTTCAGACTTTGCTGCTTGATGCTAAACACAAGCATTAGCATCTGACTGACACTTAGGTTGGCCAATCAGGTGGGGTTTGTGGGTTACTGAAGCCTCACAGAGCCAATGACCGCTACAAATCATAGATCGTTGAAGCGTTATTTGATCCATAACACTTTTTTTGACTATATTTTATATACAAATATAAATTTTATATTGTATTTTGATATACTATATATATTTTCATAAAGAATAGAGCAGCTTGGTGTGTAGATAAAGATTCCTCTAAATGTAAGCTTTCAGTAGAGCCCTCATTGATGTCTGTGGGTAGAACGTTATTGCATTATTAGTTATTTTTTCCAAACGTTCTACAAATGTCTCCATTTGGATAGGTTTGGATAGATTTGGATAAAGCAAAAGTCCCTCTGTAAAATGCCTGGATATACTAACAATAAAAGTAGTCTAAAATTCTCATTTTTATAGATATTCTCATCAAATTTGAAATATGAGAGGTCAACATTGTTTGCAATTGAAATAAAGGGTGTTTCACTCCCCAGCTAAATACTGCAGGTTTCTACACCTAATTTTAACAAAAAAAATTTAGGTGAGGATTCGAAAATTCATTTTTTATGTGTGTTCCAAAGTGTATAAATACTTACCAGACATACTTATCATGATTCTGACACCTGTGGGTAAAACTATTGGGTGTTACCAAACAAAAACCCCAATCTTATGTATATGCAACTGAGGGTTCAATAATGGCAGAGCAAAAACAATTTCACAAAAAAATGGCCTGGGATTGTACTAATAGAATACAAACAGACTTCATTATGAATAAAGAAGAACTTATCCTCACCCTGTCTTTCCTTTCAATGGGGCATCTCCTCCTCCACACACTCCAGCCCCTCACACACTCCAGTCCCTCACACACTCCAGCCCCTCACACACTCCAGTCCCTCACACACTCCAGCCTCTTACACACTCCTGACCAGAGCCACGGCGCTTCTCAGAGATGTGTCACTTCTTCTTTATTATTTACCATCTTCTATCTACAACAATGTCATGTACTCAACCCGTCTGGATGAAACTCTCATATTTAGGTGACACACACGTGAAATATGGCAATGATTTGGGAGTATAAGAGAGCATCACATGCTCTCTGACCCTGGGCTCAGTCTATGCTCTAGTCTCTCTGACCATGGGCCCGGTCTATTTACTGGAGTCTTACTATTTACTGGAGTCATTGCCCCCATTTGGGAGTAGACATACTGAATTAAATATCCAAATATATGATCCACACTTGTTAAACCTTCTCATTATTTCTTTGGGATTAGATACACAAATCTGTCATATTTTCCACTGACAACAGTCTCGTCTCCTTATCCCTGCTCTCTCTCCTCTGGGTTATTGTGTGAGGGGCTCGGGCTATGATCTGATGACCTGTCTGGCTGCTCTCTCACCACAGCTAATCCCTGGATCTGGATGCTAATCTGGTTTGGGCCAGATTAGCCTCAGACTGACACTGCACCAGACCTCTGGACAGTTCACACGCAACGCCCCACAATAATGAGTAGACTAGGCCTTAGGGGATTTATGGTCAATCATTCAGATAACTGCAGGTAATATATGAGCATGTGAGGGCAGCTGAATACTGTAATTATGTTTGTGAGTTTTTGATTAGTGCACAAAATGAATTCAAAATACCATAATAACAATAATAATATAGTATGAAGGTGAGGTCATTTGTTTAGTGGGCTGAAGATGTGTTGGATGGATGAGTTGGCGAGCTCCAGGAGCAGGCTAACTTTAGTCAGGCTTACGTCTGACCTCTACAGATACAATGACAGACAGCACAGGGCTAATTTTGGCTGCACTGTGTAATCCTTCAAGAAAGAATCTGACTTATCAAGTCACACAGCCTCGCTCATTAAAACCATTCAAAACTATTATGCCATCCATAAAACAACGTGTGTGTGTTCTGTTACATACTCCACATTCCTCTCACATAGATCCTGGTCAATGGCTCCAGAGGTGGGTAGTATTCAGTTACATTTACTTGAATAACTTTTTAAATTGTACTTTTCAGCAGCGTATTTTTACTGATCACTGATTGGTGCTGGTTGAATTCATGGTTACTATGAAGTTGCCATGGATATTGATTTGTTGTGGTCAGTTTCCGTGGATATGGGTACCAGAATCTAATGAGTAATGGAAACACAACCACTGGGGGGCACTGGGGAGTTCTGCATGTATGTCTGTGGTGGAATATTTACCATGTGAATAGTTACCATGGTGATGCAATGCACACATTAGTGAACACAGCCACATACATTTTTGTGATTTGAAAGCTCAAGAAAAAAAAAAAAAAAAACACTAATTGGAAATACTAAAAGACATTTTCAGGAGCCTGTGACCGATCCAAGCGTTGGTTTAACAGCACAAATCAGCTCACTTGTTGTAGATCCCACTAAGTCAGTTCTTTCTGGTCAGATTGTGTTAAAACAAAGATTAAAGTATAACTTGAGCGACAAAGCTTCAGACAGAGCTATGCCTTTAGTTAGCATCACACCCCCAGGGAATGTTCACGACGTCAGCATTCTGAGCATAGAGAACTGACTTAGCTGGAACTCCAACAGGTGAGCTGATTTGTGCTGTTAAACAAATCCCTCTCAGATAAAATTACAGTCACAAGTGAGCTAGGATTTGCCCACAGTTTTTCAGTGAGTCACTCTCACAGGACCATGAACGCTCACACTGGCTCCTGAAAATGTGCTGTTTAAGTCCATTTTGTATTTTTCAGACTATCCTAAAATGTGCTTGTCAGTCTTTGCAGTGTGTGCATTGTGTCTCCATGGTAACTGCTGAATATTCCACCATAGAGATACATGCAGAACACCCCCAGCATGATGCCACTGCAAAGTAAGAATAGGGATTCTACAATGCAGTGACAACACATGAACCCAACCTATACTTGATATTAAACACCATCATAACATTTTATAGGTTGTTCATATTGAAAACAGATGAGAGCAGCTGATATGACCACGGCTAAAATGCAGATTTTGTCTAATTATCAATCAGCGTCTAGTCACTCATAGGAATGTTCAGGTTAAACATTTATGAATTTACCTCTTAGAAATTTCATAGCAAAAACTGGCTCTTGCCCTCCATCTGGGAGTGTGACATCAACACATTCTAGAATCTGAAAAGCACCCATAGGTGGGTCATGGGTGCCACAACAGCAGCAGGATGTGGGTGGGTGGTGTGATATCAGCTCCACATTCACATTGTGTCTATGGTCTGAACCGGAGCTGTGGAAAATGATCAGAATCCTGCATGTGTGTGACAGAGGTACCAGCTCCATGCCACATTTGTGTCAGGGCGTGCACAGTGTGAGGTCATCACCAGGGGACACAGGGCCACTCACTCTCACTCCTGATTGGATAATCCTGACCTCAGCATCATTCAGATGTGTTCACACTGGCTGTCATGTCATTTTCACTTTTCACTTTGTTATGAGAATAAAACAAGAATGAATTCACTTATCCTTGAATGGATACTTTGCAGTGACATCATGCTGGGGGTATTCTGAATGTATGTGTAGGCCTATGAATGTTCAACAGTTACCATGGTGATACACAGGCAAAAAGAGAGACTTGTTTAACAGCACAAATCAGCTCACCTGTTGTAGTTCCAACTAAGTTATTTCTTTCTGGTTAAATTGTGTTTAAAGATTAAAGACAGAGTGCCTACAGTTAGCATCGCAGCCTCAGGGAATGTTGATGACATCATCTGCAAAGTACCAATAGACTGGGTTCACATCATCACAACAAAAACATCACTGTATTCAGAAGAGTCCATCATTTCAAGTGCAGATGACAGGTTTTCATGTGTTTCTAATCCTGACTTGGTGGTGGACAGTAAAAGTTGAGAAGAAAAGTAGAAAAATACAGGCAGATGGGTCCAATTTCGATTGCTTTGTATGTCTTGTACATGTGAAGGAATTGACAAATAAAAGGCATTCATTCATTCATTCATTCAGTTCCCTCTGCCTATGTCATCATCATGGAAAACTCTATCCAAAATGCAGAGACAATTTACACATGAGGAAGGACTTTTTCAGACAGATGATTAGTCTCATCATAACGTCGTTGTAATTTTAGCCTTTGTTAATATTATGGTTGCTAGGTAACAGTTAGTACCTCTAATAGGCCTATTCTGCCCGTGTCCAAACAGGAAGTAAAATGGTAAACTCGAAAACAAGATTTTTGTTCAGATCTTAAGCCTGTAAGATTTGAACAAAAATCTTGTTTTCTAGTTTGTAACAGTATGTAACTTTCTGGAGGTAACACTTCACCTGCATCATTCCATGGAAACAGAAAATTAAAGCCGTATTTGGGAACATTCTTTATGGAGATAGATATGTTTTATGTCTCTCACTGTGGAAGATTATAGCCAAAATAACATCATTTCCATGGAAACAAGAAGGAAGAGGCACCCTTAATGTCATTGTAAGTCTATACATATGATACTTTATAGTATGAGTAAGTTCCATGTATAGACTGATTGTTACATCACATTAGAGAACACAAGGACCAGAGCTCACCTGTCACTGAACTTGTGTTCTGCAAATCT
>CM057105.1:25336380-25438880 GCA_029959045.1 Taenioides sp. WSHXM2023
TCTGCATACAGATCTGTGGTCACATATAATGACTGTACACAGATCTGTGTGACCTGTGGTCTCATATAAAGAGTAAAATGACACAAACAGTGACATACAGTGGAGGAAATAAGTATTTGATCCCTTGCTGATTTTGTAGGTTTGTCCACTAACAAATAAATGAACAGTCTATAATTTTAATGGTAGGTTTATTTTAACATTGAGAGATAGAATATCAAAAAGAAAATCCAGAAAATCACATTATAGAAAATATATTAACTGATTTGCATTTCATTGTGTGAAATAAGTATTTGATCCCCTACCAACCATTAAGAGTTCTGCCTACCACAGACCAGTTAGACTCTCCTAATCTATTTGTCACCTGAATTAGAGCTTTAACTAGTCACCTGTATAAAAGACCCCTGTCCACAGAATCAATCAATCAATCAGACTCCAAACTGTCCAACATGGGAAAGACCAAAGAGCTGTCAAAGGATGTCAGGGACAAGACTGTAGACCTGCACAAGGCTGGAATGGGCTACAAAACCATAAGCAAGAAGCTGGTGGTAAACTGTTGGTGCAATTATTCAAAAATGACCATCAATAGACCTCAGTCTGGGGCTCGACACAAGATCTCACCCCGTGAGGTTTCAGTGATCATGAGAACAGTGAGAAATCAGCCTAGAATGGCACGGGAGGAGCTAGTCAATGATCTCAAGGCAGCTGGGACACAGTCACTAAGAAAACCATTGGTTACACTTTACACCACAATGGATTAAAATCCTGCAGTGCTCACAAGGTCCCCCTGCTTAGGCCCGCCTGAAGTTTGCCAATGAACACCTGAATGATTTAGAGAGTGATTGGGAGAAGGTGCTGTGGTCAGATGAGACCAAAATCGAGCTCTTTGGCATTAACTAAACTCACCGTGTTTGGAGGAAGAGAAATGCTGCCTATGACCCCAAGAACACCATCCCCACCGTCAAGCATGGAGGGGGAAACATTATACTTTGGGGGTGTTTTTCTGCCGGGAGGATGGACAGAGCCATGTACCGTTAAAATCCTGAGTGACAACCTCATTCCCTCTGCCAGGAAACTGAAAATGGGTCATGGCTGGGTCTTCCAACATGACAATGACCTAAAACCAAGCCAAGGCAATGAAGGAGTGGCTCAAGAAGAAGCACATTAAGGTCATGGAGTGGCCCAGCCAGTCTCCGGACTTTAACCCTATAGAAAACCTATGAAAGGAGCTGAAGCTCTGAGTCGCCAAGCGACAGCCACAAAACCTTAATGATTTAGAGATGATCTGCAAAGAAGAGAGGACCAAAATTCCTTCTGATATGTGCGCAAACCTGCAGCTACAAGAAACATCTAACCTCTGTGCCGCAAACAATGGTTTTGCCACCAAGTACTAAATCTTTTTTGGCTAGAGAGTTCAAATACTTATTTTACTCAATGAAATGCAAAGCAGTTTATATATTTTCTTTAAAGTTATTTTCTAGATTTTCTTTTTGATATTCTATCTCTCAATGTTAAAATAAACCTACCATTAAAATTATAGACTGTTCATTTCATTGTCACTGGGCAAACCTACAAAATCAGCAAGGGATCAAATACTTATTTCCTCCACTGTATAAAGAGTAAAATGACTGTATACAGATCTGTGCCGGTCGCTCTGAGATCACATTTGGCTGATTCTGCTGTTGCTGGGCTCACCATGACACAATCACAGCTCGCTCTGCGGTTACCACGGTAACAGCTCCAGAGCCGAGCAGGGGTGCTCTGGATAAACATAGAACTCAGCACCAGGCACTTAAGTCTCTATGTGAGTGAGGGCTACAGCACAACACTGCATTACCCTCAGAATAATGCACAGTTTTATTACTCTTATTAAATGTGAGTTTTGGCCCTGTAGAGCTTCCATAGTTTATTTAGGCTACTCAGGAAATCCTTTTGTTTTTCTAATTGACTGATAATGTCACACTATTGCTCCATATAGATTTAGTTAGGGGGGACTGGTCAGAACACACACTTCTCCTTTACTTTATGAAGATGTGAGTCTGGTCACTGGTGAATCTCCCTGAGTTCAGATGGACATGACTGACAGGTGGATTAGCCAATCAGGGGTGTGATGCCTGTAATAATAATAATAATAATAATAATAATAATAATAATAATAATAATAATAATAATAATAATAATAATAATAATAATAATAATAATAATGCATTAATCTTACACAGAGCTTTTCCAGATGCTCAAAGTTACTTAACAATTTCATGCATTATTTATTCACTCCATACTCAGTGATGGTAAGCTACTATTGTAGCCACAGCTGCCCCTCCCATCACAAGCAACACTCTCACACACATCACTTTCATACTAGACAATGTGGGTGAAGTGTTTTTTGCCGCTCACGCCCCACTGTGGCTCCTGGTATTCCCAGTGGTCTCCCAGCCAAATACTAACCAGGCCTAACCAGCATTGTGTACATGTAGTTTGGATGATATTGTTAATGGGCTCCTGGTGGCGACAGGTGCTTAGAAATGTTCCATGTTCTGTGATGGTGTGGAGGTAAGGCCCTCTCTGGGACGTGTTATCCTGCTGCATACCTGTAAAGTACATTTATCCTAATGTGAAGTGAAGTGAGGTGAAATGGGGTCCAAGATGCCTAATCTCAATAACTTACCATTATTTATGAATAAACCAAGTGTAACTCACATGTACGTCTCTGTCACATCAGTCAAAACTAACTTGTGCTGCCTGTAATTGCTGGGAACAATTGACTTTATATTGGGCATAACGTTAGTTCAACAACTGAAATATTTAGTCTGGTTATCTGGTTATCATCTGGTCACACTGGCTTGAGACACAGTGGAGTGTGTGCTGACCAGACTGATGTGAAAGGTACAGAGAAATATCAAGAAGTAGCTCTGGCCAGTGAATTGTCGTACAGTATAGCAGTAACACCATTAAGATACATGTGAGTGATGAATGACAGTGATGTAGCCTGGAGCTGGGGTCAGGCTAAGTTAAGTGGCAATTTGTAGAAAAAAGTTGTTGATATTTTGAATGTGGTGTAACTGTTAATGGTAACTGCTTTGGTCCTTGCAGGTACACTTCAGTATGTGTCCAGTGGAGGGCGCTGTTGTTTAGCTAACTATCCTGAAATCTACACAACCAGAAAAAAGGGTAGAAATAAGAAATAACTGTAAGTTGTATGATTCCATACTTTGTATGCAAATATACATGGCATCTAAAAACAGCATTAATAAAATAAAACTGAACAATTAAAAATGTGACATGTACCAGACTTGACCAGTGCACGTGTGGAGCAGCCCACATTGGTTACTATGGTAACCTGCTCAATACGATATGTTGTGCTGATGTTCTAATTTTGTATGATTTCATCATTTCAGATGGAGGAAAGGGGCCTGTAGGGTTTGTCTTTCTTTTATATAAATAACCACAAATGTTGAACCCAATGCAGATTATACTGTATTTAAAAACACATTACATTTGCAGTCTTCACGTAAGTATGTATTTCCCAGTTGAAATGGAGCGAGCCTCTCCAGGTTTAGCTGTCATCATAGTGTGCACATTGCCCTCCACTGGACAAAAGCATAAGTACATCATAAGACAGTCACTGTGACAGTATTAAATATGAATGAGACTCGTACTCACTGTGATAAGTGCTCGTGTGGTGCTCTCACTCTGTCCTTTTAATTGTTTATGTTGATCATAAGTAAGTGATTTGGATTTTAAGATGAATCCAACATACAACAATGTCATTTTTTTTTGCGTATTTTTAGTGTTTTGTATGTTCATGTAGTGTTGTGTATGTTCATATAGTGTTATGTACGTTCATGTAGTGTTATGTATGTTCATATAGTGTTACGTTCATATAGCATTGTATATTCATATCGTGTTGAAATTGAAATAGGGTCAAACTGAAAGAGTCCCTAGTCTGAATAATTCTATGGCAGGTTGTTTATGGGTAATATCCGTGTTGTTACTGGACCTGTCCACATGGAACTAAAATGACATCAGGTTTAATGTCCTCTCTGTGCAGCACTCAAGCTACACTTCATATGACATGTTTGTGTAGCATTTACATTCAAACACAAGAATGGACTAAAATAAAGCCATGTCATTTTTATTTATATATTTGTTTTTGTTTGGTTGTGGTCATCACTGAAAAAAAAACTTGAAAAACATCCATCCTTATGTGAGTGGGCTTGGATCTCAACAAACTTGACTCTTATTTAACCTGGAGGAAGGACTTGTCTCTATGCAAATGTTGTTCTTTTGGCTATAATATTAGACAGTATGGCATAACACTCATATGTCTCCATGGAGAAAGTTCTAAAATATGGGTTTTAACTCACAACTCAACTAACAAAGAAGAAAGGAAAGTAACACATTGTACTTTTCAATCAATTAGGCTAGGACACTCCTTTTGAGCACCAGAAATGGTCCCAAATGTGTACATGAACATATACTTATATTTGCAATGTACCTTGCTCAAACAAATAAAAATGAATGAATGAATGAATATCTTTAAATTACTTTTCATTTTTTTTTATTTGTGTAATTTCCATTTGGAGATTCCCTCACATCCCCCCTTCATCTGTGATTTGGACACAGTCAAATTGCAGTTGTGAATGCCACCTATTAGTTCTAAGGTCACTGAGCAGTAAAAGCTGTGGCATTCTCCAGGCCCATATTACACAATCTATCACCAATGTACAGAGGCAGAGGGGTCAGCATGGACTCTCCTCTTCTCCACACACAATAGTACACAAACAACATGTGAAATACCATGAGAAAAACTAGGTCTGTAAAACATCCACATATTTTACCTTTACCGATAATGCTAACAGTGTCTAACCCTTAGCTTGTGTTGGCTTGTGTCTTAATCTGCACAGATGTGTCATGTCAAAGGGGCTATTAATAATTAAAAATCTTCCATCCATAATTCATAAACACCATGCCGATGGAATGTGCTGATATGGCAAATTATTTAAAGCAACATTGTGCCTTGGCCTATTTTCATTCAGTGCAGTCTGGGAGCACACATTACAGGTTAGTTAAAGAGGACAGATTATGTGAAATTGACTTTTATTAAAAAAAATGTTTGTCAGACTTTTATTATCTCTATTGTTATAATCCTTGATACACATTGATCATTATGCTTGTCATCACAAAAAAGTGCCACATGCAGTTGGCCCCTCCTATGCATAACTGCACACTTTTTTTTTTCCATTTGTGCCAAAATGACTATACAACGTCGCCAAATCCTATGTGTATCACCGCGTAAGAAAAAACTATTGGAGAATGACATAAGTACAGAACTGTGAGTGTTTACTGATGATGGTGAAAACAGTAGTAGATCAGCAAAATGACAAAATTGAAAATAAAGATTGCTTAAAAACACACACAAATCCCGAGGGAAATTCAAGTTTTGTTCCAGCAACATTTCCACTGCGCGTCTTAGTGACCTTTGTGTCACAGTCAAAGGTCTCAGTGTAGTTTAACAGGAGCACTGGTCAGGGAGGGTCAGCAGATCTGTGTCAGGGCAGTTTGAGGAGAGGAAGAGCCAAAAGTCTCCCTCCTCTGTGTCCTGCAGCATCACAGGAGTGTCCAGGGGGAGCCAAGTGAACACAACAGGAAAGGCCTTGTTCTTACTCCGCTCTGATTTTTCAGTTGGTGATGAAATGGTTTATTCCTTCAAAGAGTTTCCTCTGATAAGTCCTGCAGTATTTCTTCTGGAAGATCTTCTGCCACATTTGTGGCCACATATGGAGTAAAAAGGCTGTAGCATCTTAAATGTTTATAGCCATCTCCTTACCTACCTCCTTAGCTAGCGTCTTGCACGGTCAACTGCACATGCTTCACTTATTAGTTGGTTAGAATCCCATGATATTGATATGATGTTAAAAACTGATCTTAAAAAAAAAAAAAAAAAAAAAAAAGTTTCAAAAACTTCTCAGTGTGTGAGCCAGGTATCCATAAAAGCAAAAACATGCACAAATCACTCCAAATACAACTCCAGGTGAGTAAATGGGGAGGGGAAACCACTAGAACATAGTTAAAAGCACAAAAAAGCCAATTTTGCATATATATCTTTGTTAAACAATTTTAGTGTAAAAAAGACTAAATCACAGCATAGTTTGAACCATGAATCTTAAGTTTATTGGAGTGTGCTGGAGCAGGTGTGTGCGGTGCTACATAGAACTTTGACACTCTCATCACAGTGTCTGACAGTCAGCTACAAACACCATATGGAGAACAGCTCCAGTGTCCGAAGTGGAAGCAGGAGAACCAGAGGACCTGTCTACCATCTCCATAAGTCTAACGTCCAGGATGGATCTGAATCTAAAGGGATGTGTGGGCTTCTATGGTCATTTTACACCAAGTGACACCACAAACACAGAAACACAAAACACCATTTAATGTATGCATTTGATTCCTGTATCTAATTTTGACCAAAAAAAAAAAAAAAAAAAAAAAAAAAAAATGAAATCTGTATTTGTATTGCTTCTATATTTCTCTACATAATTATGATTACTTGTCATTTTCAAAATTAAACATAGTGCATGGTGTGTTCATGTTTCAGGATTTGTGTGTATATATTTGAATGTCTAAATTTGACATTATTCAGAATTTGTTTGTGGGTCTTGCTTTTTTTCTCTTTGTTTAAATAAATACCTAATTTGATCGACATATGTTTTGGCAGTTAATAAAACATCCATGTAATGTAATTTAGCCCCGAACATGCCCTTTAAATTCTCAACTCCACCACTCTTCTTCAACTGACATCAAGAACAGATCAGATGATTCTGAAGTACAACTGGCTAATGGAGAAAATATTCATATATCAAAGTGCTTTACAAAATATTTTATTTTCAATTGAACCATGTACAATTAATATGACTTCTGTTGAAATTGCTGGTCAGAATATCTAAGTTCTCACAAAATGCAATATCTGTTTTAATAAAATATATCTGATTTGACATAATCCCCACATGTTCTGTTGTGTGTACAGTAGGAGAAAGTGAATGCACAAAGTGACTGTGATTATCATTATTCCATAACACAATGTGTGTAGAATCCCTCAGTCGTCCAGGTAGAATCCATGGCAAAAGGAGAAATTCAATTTGTCAACTGGACAAAAGTTTATTTGGGGGAATACGTTTCGCAGCTCATCCAAGCTGCTTCTTCAGTTCTGGTCATATGCTGGCGGACACTGCTTTATATCTGCCTGAAGGGAGGAGATAATTACAATGAAATTACTACACCTATTTGTTTACAGTTTCTATTAATTATCTAGGCCTACTGAATATGTAATGAGTATGCATCCAAGTTTGTGCTGCAGTGGGTGGTGTGAATCAAAAAGCAGATATTGGTCGGTGTGTGTGGGCTTCCTGAAGACCTCTACCTAGAGTCGCTGGTCTTCTCTTATCGTTACAGCACAATCTAAGAAGGCCAATGTGTTGTCCATGGCATCTTCATGAGTGATTCACACCACCCACTGCAGCACAAACTTGAAGTTATTCGGACATTACAACACAGGGCCCAAGTGGTTCCTACAAGCACAGAGGGAAAGGAGAAAAAAGAACAACAT
This sequence comes from Taenioides sp. WSHXM2023, assembly GCA_029959045.1. Lineage (NCBI taxonomy): Eukaryota > Metazoa > Chordata > Actinopteri > Gobiiformes > Gobiidae > Taenioides > Taenioides sp. WSHXM2023. The sequence continues at coordinate 25,343,984 of CM057105.1, forward strand.
GTGCATTAAACCCTCTGTTTGTGGATATCCAATATAGCGTTTCAATAAAACTAAGAGAGCTAAAAAACAAGACAACAGAGAATCAGAACCCAGGAGAAAGGGTGTAACTATTCCTTACCTGGCTGGTGTTTCTGAAAAACTACAGAGGATTTTCAGACAACATGAAATCCCAGTCTATTTCAAACCCACAAACACTTTAAGACAAAAACTGGTCCATCCTAAGGACAAAACACCAAGCCACAAACAAAGCAATGTGGTCTACTCCATTCAGTGTAGTGAAGACTGCAGTGAGCGCTACATTGGAGAAACAAAACAGCCACTTCACAAGAGGATGAACCAACAAAGATGAGAGAGCCAGAGTGGACCTCAGTCTGCCATACATCTCCACCTAAAAGCCACGGGCCACTCCTTTCAGGACAGTGAGGTACAGATCTTGGCCAGAGAAAAGAACTGGTTTGAGAGGAGAGTTAAAGAGTTTGTCAAGAAAGAGAATCCTTCCTTGAACAGAAATGGAGGTCTCAGACATCATTTGTCTCCCATCTATAACTCTATCCTCAAACCTAAATCAAAACAAACAAAGAAAACAATAGGGCAGCCAGGTCATGTCCAGAGATGTGAAAACACCCATTGTGGCCCTGAATGGTTATGCTAACTACACCCCACACTCATTACATATTCAATAGGCCTAGCTAATTAATAGAAACTGTAAACAAATAGGTGTAGTAATTTCATTGTAATTAGCTCCTCCCTTCAGGCAGATATAAAGCAGTGTCCACCAGCGTCTGACCAGAACTGAAGAAGCAGCTTGGATAAGCTGCAAAGTGTATTCGACCAAATAAACTTTTGTCTAGCTGACAAATTGATTTTCTCCTTTTGTCATCCATAACACAATGTTACAAATATATGTATATGAACTCATCTGTTACATTTGGTTTGAATTCACATAATATTAGAGAGCTCATTTAAGTGTAATTTTCCCAAGTATATTTGAGGTTTTCAAACTCACATTCCTCCAAATAACTTCATGCTGCACATCATTAAAATAAGTTTTCATGTTTTTTTAAAGGTAATTCGGGGTATCACATCATTTCAAAAAGCTTATTTTAAAGTGATCCCAATTTTTTAAAAACATACTATAGTTTTGTGGACATATAGCAGCCTCACTTTGCAAACACCTACTCAATTGATACTTTGCAGCTGATGTCATCAGCATTCCCTGGGGGCGTGATGCCAACTAGAGACACTGCTCTGTCTGAAGCTTTTCCCTTGGGGCATGATGCCAACTTGAGACACTGCTCTGTCTGAAGCTCTGTTAGTGAAGTTAGACTTTAATCTCAGCTTTCTTTAACACAATCTGATAATCAAGAACTGATTAAACTGAAAACACAAGAGGTGAGCTGGTTTGTACCGTTAAACAAACCGTCATAGGCATAGATGGAGAACAGCCCCAGCGTGATGACATTGCAAAGTATCAGCATAATAAAAGGACCAGGTCAAAAATATTTTTTTTATGATCAGGAAAGTAGGTAACTGGGGATTTTGGAGGAGAATAAAATATCTGTATTCATGACACACATGTGATATAAGACATTGGTGAAGAATACTAAAGATAAATCTCATATTTCTGGAGATGGATGAGGACTGTATGAACTCTAGTGACATGCAACTGTTACAAAGAATCATTTTCAGACTGTACAGGTTTAATGCAAAACATCTCTCCATTGTGTACTTTGGCTTTTTTTTCTTTTTTGATTGAAAAACAAGAACAACAACAATAACAAAAAAAAAAAAAACATAAATATAAATATGTGCTGAGCCATCACATCAGCAGTACAGATAACAAACAGGATTCTTCTCTACATTGGAAACCACCAAACACTGATTTAGGAAAATATGACTTTTGACCAACAACTAGTCTTTTACAAAATTCTATTTTCATGAGTTTTTTGTTATAAAACGTGGTGTAAAAACCTCATGGCACTCACATGTGACCCAGGTCTGTGCCCACCTGCACAGCACAGAGTCAAACACTGACTTTTTTGACGGGGTGATAGGGGAAGCCTGGCCTCTGCTTGGCTGCGTTGTCCTAGTCTGGCTGTAGGCCTGTGTCAGGTTGAGGTTAGGCATTGGCTGGAAATGGCAAAGGTTAAAGGAAAGCTTTGGGCTCACTAAACAGCACACATGTGCTGTCACAAGCATCATTTAGAGCCAGTGCTTCCCTTGCTTGCCCTACCAAAAGTCAAACACCGTCCAATAGTGGGACTTTGTAAAAACCGCAAACCTAACAGAATGCTATATGCTTACAGGCTAAGTACTGTGTGGGTCTGAAGAAAACTGGGCCAGACCACAGCTGTTTCACTGAGAGGGTTTGGGGGTCAGAGAAGAGTGAAGAGTTTCTGTAAATGTGGGTAGATATACTGTTGTAAAGCACCAACCCAACACAACCAACCCAATCCAAGATGAACAACCCAACCTCAGTCAAGCCGACCTAACCTAACCCAATCTGACACCACTAGACCTAACCTGACCCAAGCCAAACCTACCCAAGCCAACCAGAGCCAAGCCAAACGTACCCAACCTAACCAGACCCAAGCTGAACCAACCCAAAGCCAACCAGACCCAATCCGACACCACCAGACCCAACCTGACACAACCCAACCAAAGCTGATACATGCTGACACAACCTGACCCAACCAGACCTGAGCCTATACACTTTGTATAAGAGTCTGAATGTTTGCTCCGGAGTTTGACTGGCAGGATGGATAGATCTAGACTTAAGTCAGACTCGAGATCATGTATTCACCCGGTCTGGCTGTTGGAAGTCTATTTTCATTGGGTGCTGCAGCTCTCCGTACCAGGTTATCTTTCATAAATGGTTCATTATCGTGAGCATACGGCTTTCAAAACCAGTCCCCTATGAACATGTATGTGTCCTTCTGCTACATGGTCCAAACTTGGTCTGAATAATGGAAGCACTCTGAATCCTCACAGCATCAGAACCATGGCTGCATATTGGCCTTCTGCTACACTGACAACAAAATGCTACACTGTTGAGGACATAGTCTTCAGGCAGGACTCAAATTCACTTACACACGTGTTTCAGGCAGTATGCTAGCCATAGCTCTGAAAATGCAAATGCTAATGTGAGGAGCAAGTGCAAGTAGACAGATTTTGAAATAAAAGTATACTGTGCATAAAGATTGAATGATTTGTTCAGTGAACACAGAATATAAGTACAGCCTGAATAACAGAGGACTTCCTCGCGCACCGTAGCATTAGCTTTTGGCAGTGACACTGAGAGCAGTCAGAATCAGAATTGTCAGCTACATTTCATATCAAACATTTTTGGCACTGTGTTTGTATAAAAAGCAGTTTGTACAGATCTGTAGTCCCGGACAGTGCACACATAGGTTAGCTTCACGCAGCTCAGTGCAGTCACAGCATTTTGGACTTCATCGCTACAGGAGGAGGCTAAGCACACTTATGGTTCCAACAGTATCTCCATTGTGCACTAGTACATAAAGACTGTACAAAACATCAGCAGTCCACATATAGAACTCCACATGGTGTCTGCAAAAGCACCTTTTATCTTTTTAAATAAGTGCAAGGGAGTGATCACACACAGGAGCTAGCCTAACCTGCTACTACGTCTGCTGCTGCCCTATGTTTTTTTTTTTTTTTTTTTTTTTTCTGGACAGAGCCGACTCCAGGGCCCTTCTAACACAGTGATTGTTCAGACTACACAGGGAGGTTGTGCTTTAGTGTAAACATACAAAATCATGCTCATCACATATATGTACACGAACTGCTCTGTTTGGCTGCAGCAGGGATCACTGCTCCACAGGGAATATGGGGTCAGAATGTACCACAAGCTGAGCACTTCTGTTCAGATATAATTATTTGTGGGTCTTCTATTTAGCTGCATGTTTACTGAAACTGACAGCGGTTTATTTTTACCAGATTTCTAGTGCAACATTTACCACCTCAATCCTGTTCATTTGTTTTTGTTAAATCCATATTGCAGGATGAATGGGACTCAGAGTGCTGCTACAGTTACTCCTTAAAAGCTGGAGTCATGGACGTGCCCTTGTAGAAGATATTGCGGGTGCTGTCAGGACTGTTGGCCCTCTCAGGGATCAGGATGATGTTGTTAGCCTTCCTCCGGAGCGTGGACTCTCGGCTGGATGTGACTGAGGGGGTTTCGGAGGCACTCTCGCCCCCTGCCCCAGTGGTGGATCCCCCGTCCCCTGGAGTCACCCGTATGGTGGAAAGTCCGGTGGGATGGGCCCTCTGCTCTGCCTGGCCCGGGGTACTCTGTGTGTGTACTGTCACCACAGGAGGGGTGCAGGCTGCGGCGGAGGTGGTGACTACATGATTGTCCATAGAGCCGGACTCACAGCTCTCTGAGTCGCGGTTCAGATCGTTCATCTCAAAGGACTGTCTGAGGCCTGCAGGGCCTCCCCCAGGCTCCAGGTTAGCGCCGCCCCGAGCACCAGTGCCATGGTCCAGGGAACGCCACCTCCAAGACCCGCTCCCATCCGTCGAAGGAGGCTGGATGACAGGTTTATTATTTTCTGGGTGAGCCTCTATTCGCACAATAGCGCCTGTGCTTCCGGACATACTAGAGCTGTCTTGGTCAGTGAGTACTCTGTATCGTGGGGGGCCCTGACAGGGAGTCGTGGTGCCTATACTACTCTCGTCTAAGCTCTTGGAGGTCTGGAGCAGGCCCTGTTGTTTGGACATGGCGATCACTTGAACGATCCTGGGCGGGGCATCTGTAGTGCGGCAGGTCTTCTCAGCGGCCTTCTGCCAGTTGGCCTGCCCTGCACCAGCTCCTGTGCTGTCGCCCGGTGGTCCTCCAGGCACTGACCTCGGAGATGAGTTGTAGTTCTCATGAGCTTCTTCTGGAATGTGAACAAGCTGAGAAGATCCTGGCCGGGACTGCATGGCAATCCTGGCACCTCCAGTGATGCCACTACAGTTGCTGGGTAAGGTCGTGCTTGTCCCCGCAGCTAGCTTGGACATGTATGAATGACAGTCAAAGCCTCCGTTTAGGCCCATGGTTGATGGCTCTGAGCCAGGGTGGAGGTGGTCCATGCTGCCGTGGTGTGGGGGGTGCTGAGAGGACTGCCCTGATGATGAGTCCAGGGATGAGGAAAAAGAATCTGGAACCTGCAGGGAACACTTGTGGTTCTTGCTCTTCCACTGAGAGAGCAGCTGTTTGGAGCGGCTGGAGTCCATGGAGGCATGGTGGAGGGTGGCGGCGTGGCGGCGGGCGGCCTCCTCGTATGCGGCGATGGCCTGGGGCGTGTGCACGCGAGGCAGGGTGTGGCTGAAGGCCATATAGGCCTCTTTACTCTGAGCGCTGCGGGGGGAGAGAGCGCCCCCTTCAGGGGGAGCTTTGAGCCCATCCTCAGGCCTCTGCTGGGGAAGGCCTCGGTGGAGCAGACCCTCAGAGTGAGAGGTGGGCAGTAGAGCTTCTCCGGCCATGGCCTTCAACTGCATGTGGTGCATGACGGCCTCCTGGCTGATGTGGGGCAGGGAGCAGGAGGGCCTCTGGGGCTGCACAGGAGCAGGACAGCTGTCCTCACTGGGCTGGAAGTTTCCCACAGCAAACAGGCCCTGTCAACAGAGGACAAGTGTGGTTAGAGGACCCATGAGGACATATGTGGTCAGAGGACACGTCATGGACAGTCCTCTCAGATAAAAAGGCTTAGTCTTTACTTCATCACAAGTAAGTAAAGAAATAAAGATAAACAAAGGCCACAAAGAGCTTTCAGTCTGCACACGTCTGTGAGTAACAGTTTTTTTTTTTGTTTTGTTTTTTTTTAAATTCAAGTCAAAATGGAAGTTTACTAAAAATGAACTCAAGGCTGTGATCAGTTCTGCTTTTCCATAGAGCCAGGAAAATACATGAGCTCTGTCCATGGTGCCTGGAAACCAGTCCTCATGTTGGCATTAGAATACTTTTGGCACACCTAATTGCCTTATGGTCCCATCCCTAACAGGCACAGAATCGTACCAGGTACACAGCGATGGCTCCTCCCAGCAGGAAGCCCAGATAGACATCCACAGCGTGGTTCTTGTACTGTATGATTCGGGTCAGGCCGCAGATGATAGCACTGATGATGAAGGAGAAGACCAGCAGAGGCTTGAGGAGCTTGGAAGAGTCAGTCAGAGTGCTGTTAAAGTACATCTGCACACAACACAAAAGAAGGGCTGGTCAGCACAGGGAGCAATGACAGGATACAACATTTTTTTCAGATTTATACAGTATGTCCCAAAATGTGCACATAAAATTATTGACACTTATAATACGAAGGAGGAAATAAGTATTTGATCCCTTGCTGATTTTGTAGGTTTGCCCACTGACAAAGAAATGAACAGTCTATCATTTTAATGGTAGGTTTATTTTAACATTGAGAAATATAATATCAAAAAGAAAATCCAGAAAATAACTTTAAAGAAAATATATAAACTGATTTGCATTTCAGTGAGTGAAATAAGTATTTGAACCCTCTAGCCAAAAAGACTTAAAAAGCTTGTTTGCAGCACAGAGGTCAGAGGTTTCTTGTAGTTAATCACCAGATTTGTGTGCATATCAGAAGGAATTTTGGTCCACTCTTCTTTGCAGATCATCTCTAAATCATTAAGGTTTCGTGACTGTCACTTGGCAACTCGGAGCTTCAGCTCCTTCCAGAGGTTTTCTATAGCCTCTCCATGACCTTAATGTTCTTCTTGAGCCACTTGAGTCATTGGCAAATGAAGTCATTTGGGTCATTATCACGTTGGAAGACCCATCTATGATTTTCAGTTTCCTGGCGTAGGGAAAGAGTTTGTCACTCAGGATTTTAATGCTACATGGCTCCGTCCATCCTCCCGTGGTGAAGTTGTCCTGTGCCCTTGGCAGAAAAACACCCTCAAAGCATAAATGTTTCCACCTCCATGCTTGACGGTGGGATGAGATACAATCTTGTCCCTGACATTTGACAGCTCTTTGGTCTTTCCCATGTTGGACAGTTTGGAGTCTGATTGACTGACTGATTCTGTGGACAGGGGTCCTTTACACAGGTGACTAGTTAAAACAAGTCTCTAATTCAGGTGACAAATAGATTAGGAGAGTCTAACTGGTCTGTGGGAGCCAGAACTCTTAATGGCTGGTAGGGGATCAAAATACTTATTTCACACAGTGAAATGCAAATCAATGAATATATTAATAATAAATCAGCAAAGGATCAAATAACTTACAGTTCTTCCACTGTATATATTTATTTACATATTAGAGACTAAAAATTTTCAAAGTGATACCTCTAAGAAATGTCCTATTCACCTGCAGTGTCTTGCCTCAATGTTTTTTTTTTTTTTTTTTTTTTTAACAGACCTATATTTTCTCATCTCATTCACATTTATTTGATTCTTACCGAAACATAGACAGCTGCGAATGACGCAAGAGTAGCATGTTGAGAAGGGAACGACTTCCTGTAAGAGAAAACAACTTTGAAGGCATTCATAATACAGACAGTGCTTGAAGGAACTGTATGTAATAATTATTGTAATACTGTACGTAATAATCCAATCAGAAAGCAGAATGAGTCTCTCATTTGGGTTGCCAATTTTCAATGCTAAAATCCGGTTGGTTTAAACCTAAAAGAGCTCCCTCTGATCTGAATGGTGACGGCCTTTCCATATACTGAGAATGAGAAAAACTTGGATGTGTCCTCTCAACGCCACTGTCGACTTAAGTCGACAAGATGTTGCTCTGAATAAAACGTCAGATTTTGTCAAATAGGGTGTCAAATTTCATTCAAGCTCCCCTGCAATAGATAGCAGACGTGCCATACTACATCTCTGACTCAGAATTACGTCATGCTTCTATACAAAATAGTCGAGTTAGAGTGCGTTGAATCAGGGCAAGTGGGGCTAGTGTGCTAGTGGAGCTAGTGTGTGTGTGTGTGAGCCATTTATCAGACCGATATTGTCAACTTGGCGGGCAAGGGATGGCCGCTCGGTATGGGAGGATCCCCTTGAGGGACCTCGAGGGAGGATTATTAGTAGTTATTATTATTAATAATGATTTACACAGTTTGTTTACTATTTACTATTTACCTGATCATTTGGTATTGTGCAATACAGCATACACAAGGTGAGGGGCATTTTAGGGTTAAAGAAGTACTGCATTTAATCATTAAACATGTGACATTTCATGAAAATACTATAATCCAAGATGGCCACCGACATATGACGTCATTATATGCAAATTAGATGGGTAAATTTAATCCATACATAAACTTTGGGTCATCCTTATTTACAGAAAGTCTCTATTTCTTATCACTTTTAAGTTATAGCCTTTTGAAATTAAGATGTCAAAATCAAACGTTTTAGGAAAAAAACTCTGGTGCCTAAAGGGCTCTGGAGACACAGGTTCAGTTGTGATTGTAGTAGCATTTTTTTTTTTTTTAACAGTCAGATCACAGGACACATACAGTTCCTTTAAAACCAAAACTGAGGAGGAGAGGCTGCATGCCAACACCTCTGCTGAAGCGCTGGAAATTGCCATTTTGGAGAATGGTTCTGTGATATGTACTTTGAGAAGCTGGAACCCAACAATTTATAGTGAAATGTCAAAATCTCTTCTTGTCATACTCGTTGATTCAGTCTTGTGTCTCCCTTGTAGCATGCTCTGATTGCCTTACAGTGACAGGAGGGAGGGACACAGAGGAAATCTAGTCTTCATGGTTGAATTATGCAAAGACCAAAGAACAAAGCAGGCTAGCATAGAGAGGTCCTCTGTCATATTAATCATAATTGAAAATAATAACTGAACCTTGTTTATAGGTCCTAGTCTTGATCAAGTGGTTGCCCCTCTTTAGCCCAGGCTCTGTGGCAGGTGTGCCCAGCTCCCCTCCTCTCGCCCTGGGCAGACCAGAGACGAGCGCTGGCCTCTTCTTTGAGCTCCATGACCCACTTCTGCTGTGCTCCCCCACTCCCTCCAGACTGAAGCTCCCATCAGCTCCACTACACACAACACCGCCAGCTTCACACACTGACTATGGAGGAGTACAGAGCGCTGGGGCTAAACTTGTTTTCCTTTTAGATATTTATTGTGACAATATTACAGTAGATAGGGGAATACTCATGTCTTTCCTCATCGGACAGACGGACATCTGTCAAATGTAAAATTTGATGATGTCATCATTTCAGATGGGGTGCAGGGGCTTATAGATACTTTGCAGTGACACTGGGGATGTTCTACATGTATCTCTACGGTGGAATGTTTATCAGTTACAATGGTGACACAATGCAAACATTAGCAAACACTGCTAAAGAAGTTTTAAGAAGAAAAAAAAAAGATTTTAAACAACAGATTTCAGGAGCTTGTGATCAATACGTGGTCCTAGTTTAGGTGAGGGACTTATTTAACAGCACAAATCGGCTCACCTGTTGTAGTATCAGTCAGTTCTTTCTGATCAGACTGTGTTAAAATAAAGATCAGATTAAAGTCTAACAGACCTTCAGACAAATTGTTTCTTCAGTTAGCATCACACCCCAAGAGAATGTTGATGGCAACAGCTGCAAAGTATCAATATAACCATAAACATTCATAGACACAAAAGTCTTCTCTTCCAGTTGCTACAACTCGATTACATGTCTAGCTATGTATCTGGTCTCCTCACCAGGAACATGTTGTTATTGAAAATTGATTAGGTTTTAGCTCAATACCAGTTTTACACATTAATTTCTGTAGTATGAACATTGAACGTGGCGTCTACTCTAACTGTATGTCTATGTATATAACTCAATAGGAGTATCACTGTTTTTGGAAGGTGCATTATGTGTTCCCTGTGTTGTGTTGTGTTGTGATGACGATTGTCCTGTGAAATTGTGTTCCTTTTGTACTGCCGTGAAAGCAAATTTCCCTGCGGGAACATTAAAGTAACTAACTAACTAACTAGAGTAATAATGGCAATACTTTCTGAAACTATTGTGAAAAAAAAATATTCAGCTTAGTTCCTTAACAGCAACAGAGAAGACAACAGAGACACCCTTGTTCCAGTTTTTGTTTCATGTGGATAGGTCCAATATCTGCAGAGATATGAACCATAAACCAGGTCAACAAATCTGCACCTGATGGTTACACAGCAAACTCCAACTGAGAATAATGACCTGTCCACCAGCCCAGTGTAATCTAGAGGGATTCTAGAATATTGAAATGTCATGTGAACCCAATATTCTACCATGTGAAAGTGAAAGCGGTAGCTCTAAGGAATGTTGTGTAGAGATAAAGGGTGAATAACTCACGGTACAACACCCTCATAGAGAAAAGGACAGTGTGAAACAGGCAGCTTTAAACACCATTGAATCTTTCCATTGTAATTAATGTAAGCGCGGCTGCCCCACACACTCTGTATAAATCATGATTTGTGTTGAACTAGAAACATTGTCTTCCAGAGCCAGAGCAGAGCTGTGCCAAAAGCATGAGGCTAATTATAGTCCATCAGTCTGCAGCCAAACCTGCACTGGTCTCACTACTGCTCCCTACTGGCACATCTGATTTAGCATACTGTTTAATCTAAAATTGTTCCAGTTAAAAGACAGAACACAAAGTAAATATTTTAAAAGTGTAAGAGTAGTGACATTTGAACCCTGGTTTTAAAAGAAAAGCTGTAGATACTCAGTACTTATTTCAATACCATAATACTTATCAAATAAACAAATGTTATGGCATGCTGAAATCCACAAAAAGCTTGTGTTCATGTGACATCACAACAATCTATAATGCCTATAGTTTAAAACTGAGCTCAAGGACAGATATTTGTCAGGATTTGATCATACTGGACCTTTTGACTGCATTCTGCTGCCTTCCTCAGAAGTGTCATATTATGTTGCTTTGACATTCAGAATAAAATTCTTAATAGTAATAGTTTTGTGCTTGAATTGCTGATTTGGAAAGAATCTCCACTGTTTCTCACTTCCTTATGTTGTTTATTTCCCCTTTTTTACATGTAAACCACTGTTTTTGACACGAATAGACCATACATTTCTCTGATTGGTCAATCACACTCTCATAATGGCTAATTTTGTATGTAGTTCTGGTTGGCCAGGTAAGGAGTTTGTTGTGTAATTATCAGATGCAGATTTGTTGACCTGGTTTGTGGTTCATATCTCTGTAATTACTGGGCCTGTTCACATGAAACAAAAAACTGGCACAAAGTTCAACATCTTCTCCGCAAATAAACAAAAGTGAAATTTTTCACAGTCGCTTCAGAAAGTGGTGCCATTTTTCAACCCCAAAGACGTGATCAGCTGAAATGGCTGAAGATTAATAAGGATCCAGTTTATAGCAAAAGGAGAAATTTAATTTGTCAACTGGACTATGGATTCTATCTGGACGACTGAGGGATTCTACATACAAGGATCCAGTTTGTGGATCCAACCCTTTACGGTGCTGTAGCTGGTCGTAATGTCATGACAGTAATTCTAACAACAACTAGTATGATCACCACGCACACCCTGACAGTGCACATAGGTCTTATTCCTCAAGAGCTGCTTATACAATATATCACATGCTCAAATACACGGGAAAAAACTGGGTACAATTTCACCATCTGGAATTATGACATCATCAAATTCTAGAACGTGAACACAACCTATTTATGTTATACAGTGTGTTTGTCAAGTAGTAATATTGCAGGTTTTTTTCCTTGTGTGTATTTGAGTCTGACTGCCCTGTGTGATGGCAGACACATTGTGTGTTTTGTTTTGTTATATGTGTGTATTTGAGTCTGACTGCTCTGTGTGATGGTAGACGTGTTGTGTGTTTTGTTTTGTTATGTTTGTGTATGTGAGTCTGACCTGCCCTGCGTGATGGTGGACACTTGTGTGTTTTGTTTTGTTATGTTTGTGTATGTAAGTCTGACCTGCCCTGTGTGATGGCGGCGGCGTCAGGCCCCAAGCAGATGTCTTCGAGGACATAGGGGTTGTGCTCACAGCTCACGTTCAGACTGGTGTAGTTGGGTTTGCACACGGTCAGGAAGTAAGGGGTGGGACTTCCTGTCATCAGCTGCAGCACGTCTGTGATAAGGGCCGTCGCACACAGGCCAAACGCGTGCACTCCTGAGAGAGAGAGGGAGAGAGGGAGAGAGAGAAGCAGGAAGGGAGAGGGTGAGAGAGGTAAAGAGAGAAGGGTGGAGAGAGGTAAAGAGAGAAGGGCGAGTCAGGTATACAATACATGCTAAAGCCAATGGGCTGAGTAAAGAGAGTACTGAGTATAGAGTACTGAGAGTAAAGTGAGTACTGAGTACAGCGTACTGAGAGTAGAGCGAGTACTGTGAGTAGAGAGAGTACTGAGAATAGAGAGTACTGTGAGTATAGGGTACTGAGAGTAGAGAGTACTATGAGGATAGAGTACTGTGAGTATAGAGTACTGAGAGTAGAGAGTACTGTGAGTATAGAGTACTGAGAGTAGAGAGTACTGTGAGTATAGAGTACTGAGAGTAGAGAGCATAAACAGAGTGTGTACCGACGAAGCGTACGGCGCGGCGGATGAAGGAGTTGAAGTTACATCCTGCTGCGTTGATGTTGGCCTCGGCTCCTCCTCCTCTCCTCCGAGACACACAGCAGAACAAAATGGCCTCCCCGATCATGATCTGTAACACACACACATGCACGCACACGCGCACACACACACACACACACACACACACACACACACACATAGCCTAGCATTAGCTTTGTTCTATGTCTGAACATCTCACCTGGAGGGACATCACCTGCATGACTCCTTGTTATGTTTAAACCATATTTAGGAGCATTGTCCATAGAGAAAGATCAGTTTTATGCCACACAATGGAACATTTTATCCAAAGAAATAACATTTCCCTGGTGATAAGCAGGAGGCGGCCCTCCTCAGGGCCAAATTAGAGTCAGGTTTGTGGAGATGTGAACTTATAAGGACGCTGCCAAAACGTGCTTCAGACTGTTAGGGCCAACTGCTGTTTTCCTTAACAAATCTTCACTTGGTCTCTGCTCTGTTTGTGATCTCTCCTGAGTGTTTCTCTTAGATCTGTGCACGGGGAGCAGCAGTTTTATCATGTGCGCAAAGGATTTTCAGCAGGAACCATGAAAGCACCTCCACACTCCAACAGAAAACTTCATGAATCTGAAATAATCTCCACCTGAATTTTACTGTCCTAAAACATGTTAACAGAACTAATTCATGGATGAATTAGATTTGATGGATTGCAGTGGCCCTGAGTTGCATCCTCATAGTTCAGTGTGGTGAGTTTATAAGCTCTTTTCAAAACTTTCAGGGGGCAGAGACATCACAAGGTGGAATGGAGCTTGAGCTTTGGAGATGCAGACAGACTAATAATAAAGAGTTACTCAAGCATGTGTGAACGAAACAAAGCACAACTCCAGATATGTTCATGGAGGAGGTAACATTATAACTTTAATCTCACGAGAGTCAGATTTGTGTAATATTGGACCTTTAACTGTAGTCTGAGGTGTGTTTTAGCAGCGCCTATATGGTTATGGTGGATATGGCGTTGTGCTTACGGCGATGGCAGGTCCAGCGAAGGCCAGGCTCAGCAGCATGAGCAGGGGGATGACCTCATGTGTGGGCTCAATGTATGGCAGGCTCAGGCTCCTGTCGTGACAGGTGAACCCTGACTTGGCCGGTTTAAAGACATCCGTCCACTCCAGGAAGTACAGGCTGACCACGAACGACACCAGGATGGGCAGCTGGACACAGAGATAACAGCAGAGTCAGACATGTAGCAGAGTGGTTAGCTTTCTCCTTTCTCTGTGGGAACAACACGCACCTGCAGAAATAAGTTCATAGAGAGGCACCAATCTGATACTGGTAGTGGATATCGGCAACAATACTGAAAATAACTGGCTTCTAGATATCATTTCAAGCAATACCCTGTTTGGACAAATACATTTATGTAATAAGACTATTTACTGGTCATAGCTGGCCCTGAAAGTCTCATAATGAACTTTTATTTACACAAAGCTGCTCTGAAGTGAGAGAAATATCACAGCCACATAAAACATTTGGATCAGTTTGAGTTTTAAGGAGATAAATGCTGTTCTCAGTCTCTCCCCTGGTAATGGTTAATATCGAGTATCTGCTGATACTTAATATAGAAGTACTGTCGTATAGTATCGGAATCACTGGATTGGTGCAGCCCTACAAGTTCATGCAAAAACTACTATTGATGCAGAAAAAAGTACTAGGAAACAATGTTTTACAGATAAATACTAAAATATACCAAATCTTCAGCTCACTCACTCTCCTCTCCTTTCTGCTGTGATCATCAAAATAACATGATCAACTTAGACCCCACTGACCGATTAATTGACTAAATGAGTGAAGTCCTCCAGCCCCAGAGGAAGATCTTGAATATAACAAAAACAAAATTCCGATTTACTGAATTTACTACTGAATAACTAATGAATGGTATACAAATATCCCGCTGTGTGAAGAAGATATTCTGTCTCTCTATCTGCAGTCTGTACACTGAACACTGCTAAGCGCTGTAAGGATGCACTGATACAATTTTTGGCAATTCAATAATTGATACATACCCCGATATCTTGGTCACAATACCAATATATAATAATATAAAACAGGAGAGGGTCAGATGGAGCAGAGGAGAGGGTCAGATGGAGCAGAGGAGGGGGTCAGATGGAGCAGAGGAGGGGGTCAGATGGAGGAGAGGAGAGGAGAGGAGAGGATGGAGCAGAGGAGAGGAGAGGATGGAGCAGAGGAGAGGAGAGAATGGAGCAGAGGAACAGAGGAGAGGATGGAGCAGAGGAACAGAGAAGAGGATCAGATGGAGGAGAGCATAGGGTTATAGCCACATAAAGCTGTAGATATGGCTGTAACTGTCTGTTTGTGTGTGCTTCACTGAGCAGACTCACACACTTGGATGGAGACAGAGGAGAGCACTGTGCCTGATGGAACATGTCACAGAGAATTCATGGTCCTCATAAACAAATGAAGATGAGGAGATAGTCGGGGCTGTGATCAAACATGTTTGAAATGAGATCTGTACCATGTAATTTTTTAAATGTTATTACAGACAATCTGTCAGACAATGACGACATCTACAGTGTCACATGTTGTATGCACAGGCTCACATGCTCTCGCACAGGCACACTTTTTTAAGTGTACTGTACTGCATTATACACAACTACAATACAAAGAGAATACACCAACTCACTGTGACATATAAGGATTTTAATGAAAAGGCTGAGATGGGCAAGTTCAGTTCAGTTGTTTGTTATTTATTTGAGTGACATAAATATTATGATATAAGCATGTGATATGATTGTACAGATTGTGCAGTAAGAATAAGTGTAAACTTCTAAACTCCTCCCCCTAAGTCACCTGTTTGTGCGAGCAGGTCCCACACTGTTCAGGTGCACATGCTCCATAGATTCACCTGTCGTCTTTGTCACAGTACAGCAGTATTATCATGAGCCACACAGTGCCAGTCTGAACAGTGGACACTCTGCTGCAGCTGTGTGCTGTGGGAGTGTTTTAAATAGTTGTGAGCCTTTTAACACTGGATTATGAGTTTGTAAAGTATTAAGATAAGAGTGCTGTGACGGGCAGCTAGCGCAGCGCCAGCGCCGAAAGTTAATCGGATTGTATTGATGAGTATACAGTGAGCATCAATGAGTATTGATGAGGAGGCTGAGAATGAATCTGAGAATGAGGAGGAGTAGGAGGATGACTGATAGGTCCAAGTGACATTTGAAACTGTCCATTGTTTAACACTGACTTGGAGGGCAGGTCAGAATTCTGACTATACATAAACTGATATATTGGGCCAATATTTTCACTTTGAAGTGTATGGACTATCAGCCTTAAATCTCCAGAAGGGGTCAATATTTTGTTTGGACCAACCACAACATATGCATAAAAATATGCATAATAAAGCTTTAATAAAAGTTATATATTTCTTTATTTTTTTTTTCTTTATTTTTCTTTTTTTCTTGGTAATGGTTTCTGTTAATAATTAATGTTCTGGTATGGATACATAAAGGGAATACTGTTATGTTATCCCCCCTAACCCTTATAAAAGCACTTCTAAGGTACAACATTGTGCGTTCACTTGGATTCTCCCACAGGAATAGTAAACTGTATGAGGAGTCTGTATTTTTACAAAGTGGGAGCGATGAGAGGGGGGTTGGAGGTGATTCCACGGACACTGAGCTGAATAAAACATGTCTGAAAACAGGAATCGTTCCACTGGGGTTCTGTGCTGCTATTTTTGGTGAAGCAGCCAAAACCGATCAAGAAGAGTAAAAGCAGAGAGCCTGCAGAGAGAGCTTTACCTGAGAGTCACACACATGTTATCAATGCCTCTGTGTGGAGTCTGTGTAAACCTGCACACAGACTGTGTGTGTAAACCTGCACAGACTGCGTGTGTAAACCTGCACACACAGACTGTGTGTGTAAACCTGCACAGACTGTGTGTGTAAACCTGCACACAACTGTGACTCCCCAGTCTGAGTCACCATCACATTTGTGTCAAAATTTAATCTTCTCTGCTTTTGAAACTTAGTCAATTACTATAGCAACACAAACACACTACAACACAAACTACATCTATTATCATATAATTTTCTTTGACTTTTAAAACATGTTCATTTTAAATGGTAAATGGTCACTTTTTCTAGTGCTTTTCCACCTTCAAGGCACACAAAGCATTTTACATCAAGGAACCACTCACCCATTCACACACATATTCATACACCAGTGTACTACACAGACACTAGGGGCGAGGTGGGTTAAGTGTCTTGCCCATGGACACAATGACAGCATTCATCTGTGAGAGCTAAAATTGCACTGCCAACTTGTGGGTCAGTGGATCTGACCACTCTATCAATGATGTTTTATGTAAATAAAACTTTGCACCTTTGTAACTAGCGAGAACCTTCTGGTTCACGGTGGATAAACTGTTCTTCCTCCTGACTCATCACATACTGTAAGTTGTTGTCCTGACTAGATCTGCAGTCTGTGTGGTGCATTAAGGGCCTGCGTATATTTGCAGTACTGTGCTGGTGCCTCTCTGTACTGAATACCCCCTGCGTGGTGCATTAAGGGCCCAGGTGTATTTGCAGTACTGTGCTGGTGTCTCTGACTCTCCTCACAGGCTCAGCTCTGACCTACTTTCACAGCTGCTCTGGACCTCCACACTTTTATGAGAGCTCAGTGTTCCCCATCGCTCATGTCACCTCCTCACACTCTCACCTCAGAGTTCCTCACACAGATGAGTGAACGTTAGTGCAGCAAGATGAATCAGAATTTAATCAAACCACGATCAGAATGGACTTAACTGGCAAACCACAAAGGCTGCAGTTTTTGAAGTACCATCGTTCCACCTTGTGATGTCATGTAGTGGTAGTTTACAAGTTGTGGGCTCGCCTCATAGCAAGAAGGTCCTGGGTTTGATTCTGGGGCGGTGTGGGGCCTTTCTTTGTGGAGTTTGCATGTTCTTCCTGCGTAGGTTTCCTCCAGGTGCTCCAGTTTCCCCTATCACTAAAAACATGTACATTTTTATTTATTCTTTTATTTAATAGGGACAGTGCATATTGATGAACATCTACAACACTGCAGTGTAAATATGCCAGATTATAGCAAAAATGCTCATTTCCATCTGTAGTCCCCCTGAAAAAGAGTTTCTTAATCTCTAAAGGTCAAATAAAAAATACAAACAGCCACCTTTTACCTTTTGTTCAGAGATTGGTAACTCTAGGGTTAAAAGTATCCAGCTGATTCTAATGAAGGTGTATGGGGTTTAGAAACACAATGAAGCACTTCCTGTATTAACACTGGGCATCACAAGGTGGAAGAGAGTGTTTTCTGTTTGATCCTGAGGAAAGTTTTGCTGCAGCAACATTTTCACTGCAATACTCAGTGGCCTTTATGTCTCAAAGGTCTCAGTGCAGTTTAACTGGAAGATTGGTCAGGCAGGGTCAGATCTGTGTCAGAGCAGTTTGAGGGGAGCTCCTCTGTGTCCTTAAGCCCGGGCAGCACAGAGTTCACTTGGCTCCTCCTGGACACACAACAGGAAAGCCTCTTTTCTGTTGTTTTGGACGGTGATGAGGCGGAACATTCACTCGAAGTATATGGAAGGTCTTGAAGTATTTCCTTTGGAAATATTTGCTGCTACCTTTGGTGTAAAAAGCATGTAGCATCTCAGAGGTCCAACAGCTCATTTCACACAATCCTTGTCCTTTGAGCTGCACATGCTGCATTTCTTAGTTGGTTAAAATCCCACAATATGATGTTAAAAACTGAGCTCAAAAACCCAAAAGTTACAAAAACTGCCCAGTGTGTCAGCCTGTTAGCCACAAGAGCAGCCAGTTTTATATTGGTCACTCATTCACTGTAACTTGGCCTCACCACATCACATCACCCAACACTCCTACACTGTCACTTCATTTCTCCATCACACCAAGCACCTGCGCACCACCCGATAACCAACTCACCACTGACATCATCACATTTCCTCTTCTACCCCTGCCGATTTTCATAATGCTCCTGTCACCACCCATGTGTCAGCCCTCACCCTGAGCACCCTAACCTCACCGCAATAGCACTCTCACCCCATCACCTTACCCACTCCTCATGATCACCTGATTACCCTCTCACCCCCTCTACTGTCTCACCCCTCCACCCCATCACCCCCTTTACCCTCTCACCCCCTCTACTGTCTCACCCCTCCACCCCATCACCCCCTTTACCCTCTCACCCCCTCTACTGTCTCACCCCTCCACCCTATCACCCCCTTAACTCTCTCACCCCTCTGCCCCATCACACACACACTCCTATCACAGATACAGTTTTCATGGGTGTGGTTAATTGCTGGGTGCCGTGGGCCTCTGGTGAACTGGAGCATGGATAAGGAGCACACACATGCGTGCGCGCACACACACACACACACACACACACACACATGCATGTGACTCCTATGGGTGTCTACATGGGTGCTGTTGGAGCGTGCCCATGGTCAGATGTATGGATCGCAGCGTGTCAGATCATATAGATCTGTGGATGTGGGGAGGGCGGGGGGATCTGTTTGGGAATTTTCACTGTCACATTAGGTGGTCACTGTGTGGAAAATAAAAATATTAATATTTTTTATTTTATTTTTTTTTAGCTTGGAATGAGGAAATCATGCCTGCATTAAGTGTAAACTTTCTAAGACGATATCAGTTCCAATGCTATAACTTTATATGTCAGCTGATTCTTGATATCAACTGATACCAGTTCAGAGACTGAAAAGAGACAGCAAACATGATTTATTTCCTTTAAATAAAAATAAATAAGACAACTGAGCCAAACATGTTATGGAGCTGTTATTTGAACAGCTTTGTATAAATAAAAACAATCCAACATTCTGAGACTTTCTGAGCCAACTACAACCACAAAATAGTCTAACCAGGATATCCATTTTTAGAAGCCGATATCTTATCTGATACCAGTATCGGATTAGTGCATTCCTAATGACTCAAAGTTAAGTAAGTGTAGTGAATATTTAAGTCATTTTTACTTTGTGTACATATCGATGAACCAACAGACTCTTCAACAGAAAGCCCCCACCACATATGTCCATGTTCTTAAGATCCTAACCACAACAAGAGCACCACAATCTGAAAAATCACTCATTATTACTGTAAAACATATTTGTGAAGTTATAGTAAAACGCTATCAGACAAATAATAACTTTAATCCTTCCTCTTCCACAGACCGTGTTGCTTTTGAATTTTTATTAAAATCCTTACAATTGTGCCGTTCACAATGTGCTAGAGCCTGTATGTTCAGCATAAACCTGTGACAGTTTGTTATACTGAAATATGAATCTCTTTATGAATCGATTCTGTGCATTATGATTTTAGACTTTTTTTTCACACAATGAATGTCATGTTTTACCGTTACTCTTCAAAGATCCGATATTGCACAAAATGTACTTTTGTGAGCTTTTAGCCATGTTATGACCTGGAGTTGTGTTTTGTGTCATTTACTCATGTTCGTGTAATCCTTTATTATTAGTCTGTCTACATTTCCAAAGCTCAAAATGCTCTGTTCCACATTGTGATGTCATGAAGTGATCTTTTTCAAGTTAACAGCTCCTTTTACCTTTAGTTCAGTAGAGACTGGCAATTTGAAATAATCATATACATGTATGGAGTAGTGTATGGAGTGTGAGTTTAAAATCACAGTGGAGCACTGTATTACCACATGACAACACAAAGTGGAACAGAGTGTTTGAGAAACTCAGCGTAAATATTCAGGGTTTGTGTGTTAAATATGTTTGAATGAAACAAAACACAACTCCAGGTCTGTTTGTGATGAGGAAACTACATTATAACACACAACAGAAAGTTGTGTAATATGCACCCTTTAGAATTTCTTGTTATTTATTTAGACTCATAGTTGTGGTTGTAGGAATACCATTCTATCATCTACCAGACCATACATGTTGCTGCTGCTGCTACTACTACTAGTAGTACTGATACTACTACTACTACAAATGTTTCTATGTTTCTGCACTCTGCCACTGTGCTACTATCAATATGTGTGCACCCCAAAAATAAAGATGTAGCTAACGTAGGATCATTTAAGCCATAAACATCCATGTAAAGTGCACCACAACAGCGTTCCTTTCTGATGCAATCCTTTCACTTTCAGACAGTTATAAAAATATATGGTGTCACTCATGTCAGAAGATGTCTCTCCCACATCACACGGTAGTCTCCTGCTTGTATAGTTATTTCTTAATAGGAGCTTTAAGTGACTAATCAGAGAGGCAGGTCCGCTAGCCAAGAAGCGTAAACAGACCCGTGCAGTTTGGACCAAGTGACATAATTCTTTGCGTTATAGATATCGCGTTGTGTTGTATAAGGCACAAATCCTGTCTCCGAGTCGCCTCTCCGCCCGTTCTCATGCACATTACTTCTGCACAGCCTTGACCTATATACGCTGTATGGAACGGCACCAGTGAAACCCGCCGCTTTTACGCACGGACACAATTGCGCCTGGCTAATCTGAATTCGTTGGTATTTTCAAATGTGTGAACGATGCCCACTTCGATGCCCACTCACCTCCACGAAATAGAAGCAGGGCAGCAGGCTGACACTGTCTTTGGTCAGGATCCTCTTCTCTCGCGCGGACATGTTGTTGGGGCCTCTCGGTACGCGCGCGTACACGGTTGGAGAAGCGGTGAAGAGGACCGGGAGGGGGGGGGGGGGGGGGGGCGGCGGGAGGCTGCTGGGGGGGGAGAGATCAAGGCCGGAGCATGGCGACGGGAGAGCGGCTATCCTCCACACGAAGCCCCGGGCCTGCGTCACGGGCAGCAGCGCGGGCTGTGAGCAGACAGGCGCGTCTGTGCATGTCCTCTTCGGAGCGGCGGCAGGTGAGGAGAGGAGGAGGAAAGGCGCATGCGCAGTGAAGAAGAAAAGAGGGATGCTGTCTGAGAGTAGGGCAGGGAAAGAGGAGGTTTGGGAGATGGAAGGATTAAAGAGAGGGTATTTTACTTCTATGGGGTAACAACTGTTAACACATGACTTATTTAGATCACCATGTTACGTTTTATTGTTTTATTCACCGAAAACAACGTATTAACATGTTTTTTTTAAGTGTCACTTTCACTTTCGATGCTCTCTCTCATCTCCCTTTGCCCTCCGCGCTAAGTCACTCCCCCTTCACGGCAATATCACAAACGCTACTGCACATTGCCTCGGGTTTGTCAAGTTGTTGTACGCAGTTTTGTATCATTTTTGTGTATATTTTTGGAGAATTGGCATGTGGGAGCATGAGTGACGTAGGCTTGTGGGTGGAGCCTTGCACAGAATCTTACAGCTAACTCTAAGAAAGGTTCGAACAGGACCCAGGAAAGATCGCTAAATTACTCAAACATGCATGGATGACGCCAGTTCAGGCATGTTTTTGATGAAGTGACAATGACGTAGCATGGTAGAAAGCTAAAAACATGCAGTTCGCATAATACTTCCTCTTTAAAGTGGACGTGATGAAACCAAAACTCATGGACTGCTCTCCGCTGTTTAGGAGCCCATTTGGCTTGTGTTTAGTCAGTGTAACTGTAGTTTTTACAAGTGTATTACTGTTGTAGTACTTTTTAGTCCCACAGGCGCCTCTCTTTTGGTATTGTACTCTACAACTCAAGGAATATGTGGTACAAGTATAACAACAGAATAGTCTGTGTTCATGATTCAGACTTAACGCTGTGGAAACCTGGCATTGTGTGGTTTCTAATAATCAAGCAAGTATCAGTGGACATCTACAAGCCTTGCTCTTCTCTCAGCTCTCAGCACATGTTAGTGCAGGCGTCTCACACCTACAGTACTACAGTAGCTCTCTACCCCTCCAAGCAGCTCACCAAGGGATTTGGGAATTATATATTGACATATCTATTGACACTGTAAATAATGTTGATGCCTAATGGGCATTATTTTCCCTCAGGAAAAAGGCTGGAGATCCCTACATGTGTTAATGACTATAACCTGCTCTAAGTCTGGTCCAAGGATTACTGCAGTCCTGTTTCACTCTCATATAGAATGTGTTCACACATGTTCAAACGTAGTGTCGGAGAAAATAAGGGTTAAATAAATAAATAAATAAATCAGAACTGAGGAAGCAGCTTGGATGAGCTGCGAAACGTATTCGACCAAATAAACTCTGTCCAGTTGACAAATTAAATTTCTCCTTTTGCCATGGATTCTACCTGGACAACTGAGGGATTCTACACACATCTTAAATAAATAAAGTTCGCACGCACGCACACACACAACCACACACACACACACACACACACACACATACGCACACACACACACGCACATACACACACACACACACACGCACACACACACACGCACACACACACACACACACACACACACACACACACACACACACACACACACATTTTTATGTGTTTTAACAGGATAATATCAAATTTAATTGAAAATTTGTGATAAATCTAATGATACTAATGCATAATGTGTAGCATTTATAGAGCACATTTTAAAACCCAAAGTGCTTTACAGTATTACTCACTCACTTTGGTATTATATTATTGTAGCCACAGCTGTCCTGGGGCAGACTGACAGAAGAGGCTGCTCCCTCACACAGCCTCATTACAGACTTGTGCTAAATCCCGTGATGTTTGTGTGCGATCCTCAGCTCTGGTTTCTGCTGCGTTTATGACGTGAAGGTAAACAGACACCAGAGCATCACAGCACAAGTGTTACTGCTCCAGGAAATCCCACAGACTCATGAGGCATTCAGGGACCTCTGTGTGGCCTCACCTCACATAGGTGAGAGACAGCTGCTTAACTCCAGTCCAAATGTCTGTGTGCACTTCAGCACTATAGAAAAACAAAGAACTGCAGATCACTGCTCGTACATATTCACAATAATGCCCGTGAACAGTCAGTCTTCCCTTAACATAGTATTAACAAAAATACACTCCTTGCCTTACCTTTATAAAGTTTCCTTCACAGAAAAATAAGGTACACCCTTAGTCCTTTCTTTGGAGTCATAGTCACATTTACATTTGATTAAGATGTGTATTGGTAACTTTATCATTCAGCAGTACTTTTTATTACAAAGTAAAGGGTATCTGTTTAATTCCAAACTTTTGTCCAATTCATAGAATTGAATTGTTATGGAACCTATCTCCATGAGAGAGGGATTACACACGTGACCGGATTACGGACATTTGACCGGATAAACTAAATTAATGAAGGGGTAATTAGTCCGAGGCCATAATCCCGTGTGTTGCAGTAGGCCTGTATATGTTATGAACACTTTATAACACCTGTACTAAGGTCACTTTATAATACCTGAACTAAGGACACTTTATAACATCAGTCACTTTAAATAAGTCATGCCACATCACTTGATCTTTTGCACTGTCAGTTTGAACTGTTGTTCTGATGCTCTGTATATACTAGACTATTTTTATTTTTTATTATATATCTTAATCTTTTTGCATGCTCTTACTTTATTTTTAAATAGTGATACTTTATTATTATTATTATTATTATTATTATTATTATTATTATTATTATTATTATTATCTTGTTTTTTCTACTTTATATTATTATTATTACTATTCAGTGGTCTATGTTGCACCTCATCACCAAAGCAAGTTCCTAGTCTGTGAATTGTGTTCACTGACAATGGCAATAAAAGCTTTTCTGATTCTGATTCTGGTAACTGTTTCAGTGTAGTGTGTGTTCCAGCCCTCACACATGCATCCATCCATGACATGCTCTATTGCAGTTTTACAGGTTTGCAGCCAAACAAACTTCCCACTCATCTTTAGTGTGAATGTACCACATCACCTGAAGGCAGCAACCTGAGCGCGGCAGCTGCAGGTGTCGTGTGCGCATGCGTGTGAAGAGTGAGCCCTATTAGGCTACATTAAAGTGTGTTGTGGCTATCCACAGAAAATGCACGTTGGAACCGAAACTGACGCGCGGTTGAAGTGAGGTGAGAGCGGGGGTAAGGACATGGTACAAAACAAGCCATTGAAGCGACGTGTTCCCGTGTGTGGAGCGCCCTATCTCGGTGACACACTGACCTGGAGCTGTCCCTGGTGCTACGTGTACTGTGCAGCCACGGTCAGAGAACTCGAGCCGACACTGAAGAGCGCGCAACAGGCAGCGGGCGGGAAGAGGAGCCATGTGCGCAGGGCCGGTCTCTGAGCTCCGGAGCCGGTGAGCGCGTGTGGTAAGAGCAAAGCACATATCTACTACAGCTTACTTTACTTACTAGTACTTATTATCATGTAGCCTAGTTACTACTACTACTACTACTACTACTACTACTACTACTACTACTACTACTACTGCTGCTGCTGCTGCTGCTGCTGCTGCTGCTGCTACTACTGCTGCTGCTACTACTACTACTTTTAGATCGCAATTAGAAATCTCAATTTGTAGCCTGCTTTTTTAAGTACCATCATTTCCTCCACAAACAAGCAATATCCTGTTTTATTCTGCGTAAAAGCTGCTAACCCTGTAGTTTAGATCTGTACAAACATGTTCTGAAATGTGATTCTTGTATTAGTTTGACAGTTCAGATTTCAGTCAGTTTCTTTTTTGTCAGTTATACGCGCGTTTATGTGAATTTTGAGTGCCATTATTAAAACATAGACACCCTTTTTCAAATCCTTCATCCTGACCCACAGACCGTGCAATTAACGCAAATACACAGAGAATAAAGTAGCCTAATAATAAGACATGTTAAAGTTCCACACTAGTGCGTCTTTTCTTTGTAGTAGCGGACAGTGAAGTGATCTGTGGTCTGGCCTCCTCGGTGTCACAGAGGCTCTTCTTCTTATTACTCCAGAGAGCTCCGGTGCAACTCTATCTGCCCTGACTGACTCACTACTCAAGTAATAGTGTTTGGTCAGTGTCTTGTGTTGTTTGTTAATTGTCCTATACTGACCCCCTGTGGACAGCATATTCTTTGCAGTGTAAAGGTCCTATATTACTCAAAATGTACTCTTATAAGCTTTAAGCCATGTTATAATGTTGTTACCTCTTCAAAAACATACCTGGAGTTGTGTTTTGTTTCATTCACACATGTTTGAGTAACACTTTATTATTAGTCTGTCTACATCTCCAAAGATCAAAATGCTCTGTTCCACCTTGTGATGTCATGAAGTGGTAGTTTTCAAGTGAACATCTCCTTTTACATTTAGTTCAGTAGAGACTGACAATTCCAGGGCTGAAATGATCCAAATGATTCTAGTGAAGGTATGTGGAGTTTAAAAACACAGTAGAGCCCTTCCTGTATTAAGGTGTACAAGGGGGAACAGAGTGTTTTCTGTTTGACAGAAGAACCTAAATCTGCAGGGTTTGTGTGTTAAACATGTGAATGAAACAAAACACAACTCCAGGTATTTGTCTCTGTGTGTGTTTCAGATAAAAAGTATGGCTAAAGTGAAGCTGGACAGGAGAGAGAGAAACAAGCAGCTGAAGCAACTGGCCAAAGAGGTACTGTCTCCTCTCTACATGTTTGCACAGTCTCAACTTTATTCAAACACCAGCTCACTCACAGCACACTCAACACTGCAGGCCTGTAGTAGGGGTGGGATGAGGCCACAGACTGTATAAAAAAGTGGACTAAGGGAGTGTGACATCACCCACAACAGTTCCACAGGAAGTGATTTACAGACAAAATAGGGAAATAAAAACATTGAGGCTCACTGCAGTAGTTACGGAGAGGGGGGGTGACAATTTTTCAATGTAAAGTGTATTTTGGTCACTTATATCACTTTATCATTTTGATTAATCTAAAATTTTCTGGTCCAGTGGCCTGTCTCCATGGAGATGCTGTTGCCAGGGATATTCCACTGTGTGGTATTAAACATATTAATCTTGCATTCATCCCAGAACATGCATGCTTACTCAGTGATCTCTGCCACAAAAGTTATTTAGTGTATCTTTAAATTACACTGCTCAGAAAAAATAATGAAGCACTTTGAAAACACATCAGATCTCAAAGCGGGGAAAAAAAAAAAAAAAAAATCTATAAAAATATGGTCAGGACAACGTCTTTGGAACAAAAAGGTTGACACCTTTTTTAATGGAAATGAAAAACAGTGAGACAACTCTTAAAACAGGACTGGTTTTGCATGTGGAATCATTTCAAGTTTCTCCCTCTTGGTCTTTTTTGGCTGGTTTTCCACTACTGCTCCTTTGGCTACAGTGATTATCACTAGTGGGAGTATGAGGCCATTCCTTAACACTACAGAAGCTGTACAGATTGTCCAACTTCTCCAGGATGGCACTTTCTGACGTGCCATTGGAAGAATATTTAATGTGTCTCCCAGCACAATCTCCAGAACATGGAGGAGATTTCATGAGACAGGCAGTTACTCTAGGAGAGCTGGACAGGACCGTAGAAGGTCCTCAACCCATCAGTAGGACCTATATCTGCTTCTTTGTGCAGGAGGAACGGGCTGAGCACTACCCGTGCCCTACAGAATGACCTCCAACAGGCCACTGGTGTGAATGTCATCGCCTAAATAATCAGAAACAGACTTCATGAGGGTGGCTTAAGGGCGCTCTGGGGCCCTGTGATCACTGCCTAGCACCGTGGAGCTCCACTGGCATTTGGTAGACCACACCACTGGTGCTTTACACAGATGAGAGCAGGTTCACCCTGAGCACCTGTGATGACATGAAAGAGTCTGGAGAAGACAAGGAGAACGCTCTGCTGCCTGCAACATGGTTCAGCATGAGCGGCTTGGTGGTGAGTCAGTGATGGTCTGGGGAGGCATATCCATGGGGGGATGCATAGATGTCTACCGGCTAGAAAACGACAGTCTGACTGCCGTTAGGTATCAGGATGAAATCCTTGAACCCATTGTCCCATGCTGGTGCAATAGGTCCTGGGATCCTCCTGATGCACGACAATGCCCGGCCTCATGTGACAAGAGTCTGCAGGCAGAACCTGGAGGAAGAAAGGACTGATACAGTTGAATGACCCTCACCATCACCTGACTTAAGCCCAATAGAACATCTCTGGGACATTATGTTTGGGTCCATCAGTGGCTGCCAGGTTGCTCTTCAGACTATACAGTGATGCCCTTACACAGATCTGACAGGACATCCCACAAGACATCATCTGTCGTGTCATTAGGAGCATGCCACAATGTTGTCAAACATGCATACAAGCATCTGTGGGCCACACAAGATATTGAGAAGAATTTTGAGTTGCAGAAATTAAATTTTGGCAAAATGGACTAGCCTGCCACATCATTATTTCATTTTGATTTTCAGAGTGTGTATAAAATTAGGCCTTCTGTAGGCTGAAAATTATATTGCCAACAGGTGGCATCCTTTTGTTTCAGGACCCTGTCCGTATTTATATGGACAGGGCAGTAGATATCCAGCTAGATATCCAGCATATTTTTTCACATTGAGATCTGATGTGTTTTAAAAGTGTTTCTTTTTCTTTTTTTTTCAGCAGTGTACATTCCCGGTAAACAAAAAATAAATAAAATGTACCACAGGAGGGCGCTGCCGTCTTCTTCAGCTCCTGTGCCTGTCTATGGGACAGATTTGAGTGGGAAGTAGGCCTATCATCATAACACATTCTGAAGCACTATATATAAACAATAATACTGGATATACTGGAATACTTTTATGACACTGGCACCATAACAATAAAACTGTATTATCCCAGTGAACCATTATTGAATTTACAGAATGATTAAAAGGCCTGAGCAACAAATACATGGCAAAATTAAGCAATAATTATCCATAGAAGTTGTTTATTTGACCCTCTAGAGCTCTGATCTGACCTTATTACATAAAAAACAGCAAACATCTCACTAGGACTGCAAAGATCTAGTTCCTGCTGTCATTTACTGAACGATAAGTGGATATAGTGATTACCGTGACAGGCCTAGTGTAACTTAATGGTTGACTTTTCTTGCACAGGACAGTCCAAAAAGGTGATGATGTTTAACAGTTCTTGAAATATTTGCTTCACCCTAATAACCCTAAAAAGTAAAAATAGGTGCATATGTGCAGTGTTTTCCAACCAGGGGTACCTTTGGTGGTACACAAGTCTTTACCAGGGGTACTTGTAATGTTTTGAAATTGAATAATATTTGAATTTGAAATGTTGGGGACCACTGAACTAAACTAAAAACAATGCATTTCATAAACTGATTAATCTTTTTAAAATTATAATTGTATAATTTTGTTAAGACATTTTAGGTATGAATATTCGTGCACGATAGTCAATACTTTTTTTTTTTTTTTTTTTCCAAAATATCCAAATTTTGCTATGCCATCCACTCATCACTGCTGAGAATATGGATGTCAAGAATGCCTGAGAATCAGAGTTATTCAGGTCACACTAATTTTCTTTCATATGATATGACGCATCAGATAACAATCATATGACTATATGGACTTGTTTACAATAGAATATTCATTTTGTCTTGATAGTTGAAGATAGACACAGACATCTGAGAACTTTCTATAACTTCTTAAATTGTCTTAACTTTCTTCAGCTTATTCAATGATCTTAAAACAGGGACACTTTAAATAATGAACACACTCTTGAATTAAAGGACCTCTATCAAACTGTGTCTCACCCAAGTCTCACCACTTAAGAGTAGTGCCGCTCTTAAGGTCACAGTTGGCATCTAATTATAAAGTGTCAGGAATTAGGAAGTGTACTGTTAGCATGTTAGTTGTTGTTAATATTACTGTAATTGCAAAGTCTGCTCTGGCCTCTTGAGAGTCGTGAAATAACTTTGGACCACTGCATACCCACAGTATAAATCAGGTACCATGCCTTTAATGGTATATAGTGATGCATTCTAGGCAAAACTATTATATCTCCATAGAAACGAGCAGGCATGAAAGTTACATAGTGCTCTTTTAATGGAGCTTGATGATCAAACCCAGACTGTGTACTTTTCTCACCTACATCTCACTTCCTGTTAATGATAAGGTCCAACATTTGTCACTGTGACGTATGCACTTACTCGAAGTTTATTTTCTTAATCGGTGATATACAGTCCCTGACAAAAGTCTTGTCGCTTATCCATTTTGTAGAAACAAAAGCTTATAACCTGACTTTAAATTAATCGATTGGTTTTAGAAATGTCTCATATGAAAGCTAAAACCCTCCAAAATTATGCTCAATATACTAAAATAAATTTGCTTCACTGAAGAAAGATTGATCATTTAATGAACACAGAAAGGTCAGATTTTGGCAAGACAAAAGTCTTGTCGCCTACAGAAAATTGAACAAATAATTTACTTCAAATACAAAAATATGTTGCATAACGTCAGTGAATTAAGTAGTGGTGCTGTGAGATCCATATTTAATATCTTGTATGACTTCCATGAGCTTGAAGGACTGCATCCATGCGGTTCAACAATGATTCATACAATTTGTTGATGAAGTCATCAGGAATAGCAAAGAAAGCAGTCTTACATGCCTCCCAGAGTTCATCAAGATTCTTTGGTTTTGCCTTCCATGCTTCCTCTTTCATTTTACCCCAAACATGCTCAATGATGTTCATGTCTGGTGACTGGGCTGGCCAGTCCTGGAGCACCTTGATCTTCTTCGCCTTGAGGAACTTTGATGTAGAGATAGAAGTATGCGATGGAGCACCATCCTGCTGCAAAATTTGACCCCTTTTATGGTTGGGAATGTAAGAGGTAGCTAATACTTCTTGATATTTTAGGCTATTGATATTGCCTTCCACCCTGCAAATGTCTCGCACACCCCCATACTGGATGTAACCCCAGACCATGATTTTTCCGCCACCAAACTTAACTGTTTTCTGGGTGAATCTTGGATCCATGCGGGCTCCAGTAGGTCTCCTGCAATATTTGCGGCGGCTGTGATGTAATTCAACCGAGGATTCATCTGAGAAATCCACCTTCTGCCACTTTTTCAGTGTCCATCCTTTTAGCAGGCTGTGGGCCTTGGCAAATGCCACACGGTTTTTTAATTGCCTTTTGTTTAGTGCTGGTTTCTGTGCACTGATTCGACCATGGAGGCCATTTCGAGACAGAATTCTACAAACTGTTCTGGTTGACACAGGGACTTGAGGTGACCAGGCCTGGTGGAGCTCTGCTGCAGTGGAAAAGGGGCTGGCCTTGGATTTTCGAATCAACAAACGGTCCTCCCGAGCAGTTGTCTTGCGGGGTCTGCCGGACCTGGGCTTGTCAAAAACATCTCCAGTCTTTTCAGATCTTTTTCTTATTCTTTGTACTTGACGCTGAGACACATTGAAGGTGTCAGCCACCTCAGCAGTGGATCTGGTCTTCAGCCTCTTGATAATTAACGCTTTGGTCTCAGGGTGGATCTTAGGCATGTTGTCAGAGGTCAAGTTGCAGTTGATGTGACGGTCTGGTGTGCTGGGGTTCTTTTTATACACACCCACTAATTGATTGATCAGTAACTGATCACAGGTGAGGCTGTAATCTAGGATTGGGTGCATCATATGACAAGGCGACAAGACTTTTGTCTTGCCAAAATCTGACCTTTCTGTGTTCATTAAATGATCAATCTTTCTTCAGTGAAGCAAATTTATTTTAGTATATTGAGCATAATTTGGGAGGGTTTTAGCTTTCATATGAGACATTTCTAAAACCAATCGATTAATTTAAAGTCAGGTTATAAGCTTTTGTTTCTACAAAATGGAAAAGCGACAAGACTTTTGTCAGGGACTGTACGTGGGATTCAGCAGCTCACAGTCTTTTTGGTACAACTGAAAAAGAATAGGTTTACATAGATGGAAAAATAGTATAATATGGGCCCTTTAATAACAGTTATTTCTTCATGTAGTCTGCACTGAAACAGAGCAAAGAATCATGGTCTATGGTTTTTACCCATTGCTGCACCAAAACAATGAATTTAAGCAGACTTGTGATTCGATATTTTGTGATGGCCCATGATATAACTGAGAGTTTTGACGATGCCATATCACCATATTTGTGTTATTACTACACCCATATCTTCACCGCTCCTGTCTCGCTCAGATCCAGCCTTGCATCAGCAGCTACTGCAGATGCACATGCATTTCTTATGATGTGTGACACCAGGGAGAAGCCATCTCAGCATGCTCTATTCCTCTTTGAAGTTAACTCCTCGCTTTCTCTCTCTTTCCTGCAGTCTGGTGATGCTCTCTCTCTCTCTCTCTCTCTCTCTCTCTCTCTCTCTCTCTCTTACTCCTAATAATAATAATAATAATAATAATAATAATAATAATAATAATAATAATGCATCAGTTTTGTATAGTGCTTTTCTGGACACTTAAAGATCATAGCAGCTTGTCAAATCCTGATCCTGTCAGATCTCAGAAGTTCAGCACGGATGGGCCTGGATAGTACTTGGATGGGAGACACTGGGAATTCCAGGTGCCACAGGGGGGCGCCAGTGGCAAAAACTGTCGTTGTGTCTTTAGGCAAGACACTTCACCCACATTGCCTTGTATGAAAGTGGTGTGTGCGTGAGTGATGGTGGTGGTCGGAGGGGCTGATGGCGCAGATTGGCAGCCTCGCTTCCAGCAGTCTGCCCCAGGGCAGCTGTGGCTACAATAGTAGCTTACCACCACCAAGTGTGGAGTGAATGAAGAATGATCCATAAAGCACTTTGAGTGTCTTGAAAGGCGCTGTATAAATGCAATGATTAATATTTAATTAAAGACGCTTTACAGAGCATTATTCATTCACTCCATGTTCTGTGGTGGTAAGCTACTATTGTAGCCACAGCTGCTCTGGGGCAGACTGACAGAAGCGAGGCTGCCAATCTGCGCCATCGGCCCCTCCGACCACCACCATCACTCACGCACACACCACTTTCATACTAGGCAATGTGGGTGACATGCCTTGCCTAAGGACACAACAGCAGTTTTTTTTTTTTTTTTTTCCCCTACAGTTAGGTGATACTCTCTCTCTCCTTCTCTTTCTCTCCTCTCTCTCTCTCTCTCTCTCCTGCAGTCTGGTGTGATGTCTGATGCTCTCTCTCTCTCTCTCTCTCTCTCTCTCTCTCTCTCTCTCTCTCTCTCTCTCTCTCCTGCAGTCTGGTAGTACCCTCTCTCTCTCATTCCCTCTCTCAGCTCAGATACTGTTTCTCTGTGCAGCATTTGTAGCATTTGTAGCATTTGGACCTCTTCACCAAGTGTGTAATAGGGCTGAACATGTTATTCGTACTCAGAAAGTAGCAAATCTCACATTTTGTCTGAACAGAATCCTAGCAGAACATAGAAGACTCCATTTTTTGTCTTAATGCGCACTCAGTATGTTCATATCCATCTTCAGAAGCAAACTTCTGAGAGTTCACTCATGACTGTGCTCCGAGGCTGACAGAGACTGGCCAACAGAGTCTGTGGAGAAAAAGTGTTTTTGCATAGAACTTATTTAAGGCATGTATCACAACATGACAAAATCACAGTGACAGCACACTGACTGAGAGATAGACCACTGAAGATTATGCTCACATGTAGTGTAGACCTTACAAACATGCTCAATTAGAAGCTTCAGTCTTCCTTCAAATGTGCATACTCCATGACAGAGATAGGCCACGGTCAGTCTCTGCAGGCTGTAGGAAACTGTTACAACAGTCACATGATTTACAGACAGATTAACATTAGGAAATACAAGGCTCTGTCCTACTGAGGAGAACACATGATAATAACACTTTTGCTGAATTGTAGGCTATTTTACATCATGTTGTTTTTCATACACATAACTAGGGATGCAGCTTTTTCAGTTCTAAAACTGATTTCGATGCTATAGCTTTAAGTATCAGCTAATGCTGTCAAAAACATCTCGCTATTAATGAGTTATGTAGAGGCTAATCTTTGACTTCATTTTCTCCTTGTAATAATTTAACCTCTTCACAAAAAAAAGGATGATTAATGAGCCTGTCTTACACGTTTACAACTTGAAGTCGTTGCAGCGGTAAAACGACCGTGTTGCTCCAGCCATCCTTTTCTTTATTTTCAACAAAGTTTAAGAACAACATTTCTTCACGTGTAATTACATGAGAATACAACAGATAGGCAGTAGTGCGCCCCCAAATGTGCAGAACATGTATCAAATTTCTTTCTTTTAAATCAAACATATAAATCATGTACTGAAACATTTTAGATTACTTTTTAAACAAAAATACAAATGAATTATTGTGAATTGTCAAATTATGTATGCAAATATGTAAACCTTATAAAATGGCGCTTACAAGTTAACACAAAACAATTTTAACTCCGTTAATTTTTTTTATCGCGCGATTGATAGCGATCCCATTGACTCTTTGTGACCTAGTGAACTAGTTTTTTCATAAGCTGTGGCCACTGCTAGTAACGTTAAAAAAAACTACAGGATCCGGCTGTAAACAGGAAGGAAAACAATTAGTATGAAACTGAGAAGTCCCAACTGAAGGAGGTGGGCCAAAGCACAGCACGGCCGTCCATGCACGTAGACACACACAACTTCACCACACAAGCCCTGCGCGAGCACTGATGCCACCCACACGAGGAAAACATGAAACAAAATCCACTCCAAAACATATGGCGAATCCGCGCCCACCCCCGACAAGGACCCCAAACAGCGGCAGAAGCCCCGCAGCCTCTGTCCCCCGGCCGTCCCCACTCCCCCGCATCGCCACCACATCCACAAACCCACGGAGGAGCGCACATCGCAGCAGGACCCACATTGATCCCACCACTCAATTTACACTCCATGCTGCTGGACAAACCCTCTTCGCCAAAAGCGCCAGCTCCGCTGTGTAAACACACAGTGCTGTGCAACGACGCCATCGGCCATGGCCCGGCCACGCAGGAGCGAACACAGGCCACAGAAGCCCAAGCAACCACACCCGAGCACGGCACGGCCCAAAGTCCCAGAGCAAGTGTGCCCCTAGTACAGCAGGCGTTATGCAGACAAACATAGTCGCGCTAACTGGAGACTGACTGGATGTCCCTCAGTAAATAATAATAATAATAATAATAATAATAATAATAATAATAATAATAATAATAATGCTTCAGTTTTACAGTGCCTTGAAAAAGTATCCAACCCCCTTGAACTTTTCCACAATTTCTCACATTATGACCACAAACATAAATATATTTCATTGAGCTTTAATGTGAAAAACCAACACAAAGTTGCACACAATTGTGAAGCAGAAGGGCAGTCATACATGAGTAATTTTTTTTTTTTTACAAATAAAAAACTGAAAAATATGGCGTGCAATATTATCCAACCCCTCTGAGTCAATATTTTGTGGAACCGCCTTTTGCTGCAATTACAGCTGCAAGTCTCTTTGGGTATGTCTCTACCAGCTTTGCACATCTTGAGACTGAAATTTTTGCCCATTCTTCTTTGCAAAATAGCTCCAGCTCAGTCAGATTAGATGGAGAGCGTTTGTGAACAGCAGTTTTCAGATCATGCCACAGATTCTCGATTGGATTTAGGTCTGGGCTTTGACTGGGCCATTCTAAGACATGAATATGTTTTGTTTTAAACCATTCCATTGTAGCCTTGGCTTTATGTTTGGGGTCGTTGTCCTGCTGAAAGATGAACCTCCACCCCAGTCTCAAGTGTTTTGCAGACTCCAATCGGTTTTCTTCCAATATTGCCCTGTATTTGGCTCCATCCATCTTCCCATCAACTCTGACCATATTCCCTGTCCCTGCTGAAGAAAAGCACCCCCAGAGCATGATGCTGCCACCTCCATATTTGACAGTGGGGATGGTGTGTTTAGAGTCATGAGTAGTGTTAGGTTTCCGCCACACATAGCGTTTTGCATTTTGGCCAAAAAGTTCAATTTTGGTCCCATGGAAGTTAGAGTTCAATGTCGAGAATCTTAATTTCATGAGAGCAGGTGGTAGAAGGCAATAGGATTTCGGTGTCCGGGGTTAGAATGTCCTGAATGACAACTTATTCCTGGAGATCGAAGTGGGTTGCAGAATTGCAATTGCTGGAGGAAAGGTATTATGTTGTAGATGGTGTTGACTGATCTATTATTGTTAGAATGAATGAGAATGTCCTTTCTGGATTAGTCAGACCCCCAAAGAATGGTGGAATGTTAAGGCGAAGTGCCGATGAAGCTGAAGACTAATTGTGCAACTCGAGGGCTCTGGAAGCTACGCAGAAGCCAACTACTGCCGGAGATTAAACGCTGGAGAAACTGGAGCTGCGTTGTGAAGGTGCCATGAAGAAAGAGTCAGGAATGATGTGGAGAGACTGTGGCGTGGAGGGTCTTCTCCCCTGACGGAGAAGCTGGACCTTCTCTGGAGTGGAGCTGTTGGGGTTGCACGCGCTGGCACGGATGGTTGTCAAAGGTGATCATGATAGCACTGATGTGCTCCAGCATGGGTGTGGATGGCAAGCGTGGGAACCTGTGGGTGAAGGAAGCACTGCTCGACTTGCCGAATTATGCGATGAGGGTCGAAGGGATGAGGGTCGAAGGGATGGGACCCGTCGTGGGTCGAGGGAGTGGGAGGGGGACCCATTGTGGGTCGGGAGAGGAAGGGGAGAGAGGAAGACCCATCTTGGGTCGAGAGGGGAGGGAGGGAGACCCGTCGTGGGTCGAGAGGAGGGAGGGGAGGGAGGGAGACCTGTCATGGGTCAGGAGAGAAAGAGAGGGAAGGAGGGAGACCCATCGTGGGTCAGGAGAGAAAGAGAGGGAAGGAGGGAGATCCGTCGTGGGTCAGGAGAGAGGGAGGGAAGGAGGGAGACCCGTGTGGGTCAGGAGAGAGGGAAGGAGGGAGACCTGTCGTGGGTCGGGAGAGAGGGAGGAAAGGAGGGAGACCCGTCGTGGGTCAGGAGAGAGGGAGGGAAGGAGGGAGACCCGTCGTGGGTCGGGAGAGAGGGAAGGAGGGAGACCCGTCGTGGGTCAGGAGAGAGGGAGGGAAGGAGGAAGACCCATCGTGGATCAGGAGAGAGAGAGGGAAGGAGGGAGACCCATCGTGGATCAGGAGAGAAGGAGGGAGACCCGTCGTGGGTCAGGCGAGAGGGAAGGAGGGAGACCCGTCGTGGGTTGGGAGAGAGGGAGGGAAGGAGAGAGACCCGTCGTGGGTCAGGAGAGAGGGAGGGAAGGAGGGAGACCCGTCGTGGGTCAGGAGAGAGGGAGGGAAGGAGAGAGACCCGTCGTGGGACAGAAGAGAGAAAGGGAGGGAAGGAGAGAGACCCGTCGTGGGTCAGGAGAGAGGGAGGGAAGAAGAGAGACCCATCGTGGGTCAGGAGAGAGGGGGGGGGACACGTCGTGGGTCAGGGAGAAAGAGGGGGGACCCGTTGTGGGTCAGGAGAGAGGGAGGGAGGGAAGGAGAGAGACCCGTCGTGGGACAGAAGAGAGAAAGGGAGGGAAGGAGAGAGACCCGTCGTGGGTCAGGAGAGAGGGAGGGGGACACGTCGTGGGTCAGGGAGAAAGAGGGGGGACCCGTTGTGGGTCAGGAGAGAGGGAGGGAGGGAAGGAGAGAGACCCGTCGTGGGTCAGGAGAGAGAGGAGGACCTGTCGTGGGTCAGGAGAGAGAGGAGGACCCGTCGTGGGTCAGGGAGAAAGAGAGGGGCACCCGTCGTGGGTCAGGGAGAAAAGAGGGGGGGGACCTGTCGTGGGTCAGGAGAGAGGGAGGGAGGGAGGGAGGGAAGGAGAGAGACCCGTCGTGGGTCAGGAGAGAGAGGAGGACCCGTCGTGGGTCAGGGAGAAAGAGAGGGGGACCTGTCGTGGGTCAGGGAGAAAAGAGGGGGGGGACCTGTCGTGGGTCAGGAGGGGGGGGGGCCTGTTGTGGGTCAGGAGAGAGAGAGGGGGGGACCCATCGTGGGTTGGTCGGCTCGGAACCTGTGGGAAGGCTGAGGGTCGGCCGAGGACCTGAGGGTGGAGGTGCATGCTGGGGGTGTTGGCGGGGCGGCTACGGGTTGAACGCTGGATGGATGAGAGAGGGCGAATGTGGAGACAGTATAAGTCGTCGCTACATGAGAGCAGAGAATGATGAAGGACTACGATGATGTAGCATGAGCAGGGGGAGGTGAGGGCGAGATGGCAAGAGCATCGCTGAGGCGGTGTATGAGGATAGAACAGTGGAGAAGTCGTGAGCTGACATCGATGGCACAATTCTCGATTGGGTAAGAGGTGATGAGCCGAGATGGTGTAACCTGGGGTGAGGGCAGCGCTGGGAAGGGCTGTATAACGTGACACATGGTTACTGGCGGCTTAGGCTAACGTAATGAATGACGTGAGCTGCACGAGCTATAATAGCGTGGGACAGCGAGGGCCGGAATATGAGTTAATGGCGAGTAGGTGTAAAGACAGCTACTGTACGTCAAAATTGCATGATTGGCTTGAGCTGGAATAGAGTGAGCGACGCGAGTCGACGAGTGCTGAATATCGGAATAGCAGAGAGCGGGTGTAGAGACTGCTTAGCTAGCATGTGTTGGAATAGCGTGAGCTAGCATGAGTTGCATGAGCTAGAATGGGCAGATGCAAGTCGGTAGGAAAGGTTGAATACCGGGATGGCGTAGTGTGCAAGTGTAGAGACGGGTTAAGCAATCAAATGCGTCGGTATGACATTTCGGAGTGCGAACGAGAATGGTGTGAGTGGGCGTGGTGACTCTGTAGGCTGTGCAACAATATGAGAAATTACATTTGGGTGTTGGGTAAGGGGAGGAGGTGCGGGGAAAGGGATAGAGCAGAAGAGGGGAAATGGATTAGAGGCTCTGCCTGTTGTGGGTAGAGCTCGAGAAGCCATCTAGCTCATGATGACTAAAAAAGAGAAAAACGATGGAGAGAAGATGCGTGTGCATGGGGAATTGTGCAGCCTGCGAGACAGGGATAAGACGAATGGGCCAACCTGATCGAGGTCTAACACTAAGGGAGCAGGCACGGGGGGAGAAACAACCTGCCCCCTCTAGGGGGGGCTGTGGAAGCAGGCTGAGATGGACACAAGGGGATTCGGAGAAGACTGCACAGTAGACAGAAGATGTTTACCGGCCACTGGTGGTGATGCTACTTAGCCCCCAGCAGGGGGAGCTGTGAGACTGTAGTAGAGGAGAGGTGGGAGTGGTGACATCAGCAGCTGTGCGCGGGAACCGTGGCGGGAAGCCGGAAGCTCGTTCATCTCGTTTCAGAGTGCCAGGGTTATCTTCTTGACCTAAACAGTTGATGGTCCTGTCCTGATGTGTTGTCAGCCTGAAGGGTTAGGCGGGTACCAGGCGGTGCCAAACGCCATGGGCGCCAGAGGCTGGGCCACAGTCGCTGGAGGCCGCACCGCTCCGAATGCCGTGGTTGCCGAAGCCGGGCCGAGCGCCGTAGTTGCTGGATGCCGCGCCGCGCCGAATGCCATGGTTGCCGGAGGTGAGCCGTGCCGCGGGGCTGAGCCGTGCTGAGCGCCGTAGTCGCTGGAGGCCAGGGCCACACCGAATGCTGTGGTCGCTGGGAGTTGGGCTGCGCCGAACGCCTAAACGAGGAGGGGGAGGTGGCCTAGGAGGACAACAAGGACCCGTAGATACTGCCAGCTACAGAGATGGTGACGGTGGACGCACGGCGCTCCTTGGAGACGGAGGTCCGTTGTGTAGGCGCAAGCCTGGAGTGTTCGCTGGGTGGCACGGGCCGTGGGCTGGAGTGCCGGCCGGTGGTTCTTACCGCGGAGCGGACATGCGATAGAAGATCCTCTGGCTGCAGATCCATGGATGAGATTCTCGTGGGATACGTCGCGGCATGAGGAATTTGGAACTGGAAGGAACGGTGTTGTCAGGATAGGCTGTATAAATAGGGCTTTTGGGTAATTGAAGGCGTGGTCGAGATGAGCTGTGGTTG
Organism: Taenioides sp. WSHXM2023; assembly: GCA_029959045.1. Lineage (NCBI taxonomy): Eukaryota > Metazoa > Chordata > Actinopteri > Gobiiformes > Gobiidae > Taenioides > Taenioides sp. WSHXM2023. The sequence continues at coordinate 25,383,336 of CM057105.1, forward strand.
GCTGGCGAGGAGGTTGAGGAGTGGTCCAGCTCCTGAATCTAAGTTAATCATATTAACTCCACTTATTCATGCCCAACCAGGATATTGACTGAACCGATATTTGGAAGTTGGTATCCAGTCCAGCAAATCTTTCTGCAAATCTTTTGGCACCGATATCTGATACCAGAATCAGATCGGTGCATCCCTATACAGATCACACATCAAAGGAGCTGTATGCAGCCTACACACTTGTTTTTGGCTGCAGGTGCTGGGTTTGAGGTTGTGACGGTTCAGATCAGAGAGAGGCCTTTTAGGTTCAAACCAAGTGGATGAGACATCACTCTGTTTGACACAGTTTGTGAATAACTGTCTACAGTTCACAAGGTTGAAACCTTGGCTGTGTGTGTGACTCTATACTTATGTCATAGTTTTTTATATATATAACAAATGTATAACAAATTCACTGTCAGAGCTGTAGTGGGCTTTAAACTCAAATAGATTGCTTGTGAGATAATGTGATTATTGAACCTCCTCTTGACCATTTGTTCAGAGACTTTGGACAGTGTTTGTACAAGAGCGATGGCTGTGTAGTCCTTAGAGCTACCCCAGAGCTTCCCCTGCTTAATCTGTATCACACACACTAACTGCACCGTCTGGAGCCATTTACTACACTGTGTACAGCACCATGTACTACTCATGTACTACACAGTGTACAACACTATGTACTACACGGTGTGCAACACCATGTACTATACGGTGTGCAACACCATGTACAACACCATGTACATATACAGTAGACATATACAACCCTCTGGTGGATTAATTTTGCGACAAAAGTGTGACTGATCACTCTGAGCTGTGATACTTTCAACATACTTGACTTTATCAACAGTGTATTCAAGACACAGTTAAAGTAAAGGATGTGTGTAGAATCCCTCAGTCGTCCAGGTAGAATCCATAGCAAAAGGAGAAATTTAATTTGTCAACTGGACAGAGTTTATTTGGTCGAATACGTTTCGCAGCTCATCCAAGCTGCTTCTTCAGTTCTGGTCAGATGCTGGCGGACACTGCTTTATATATGCTTGAAGAGAGGAGTTTAATTACAATGAAAATTACTCTGAGACACACATATTTATTTACAGTTTCTGTTAGTCAGGTGAGTCTATTCAATATGGAGTTGTTTACAGTTTCTGTTAGTTAGGTGTGTCTATTCAATATGGAGTGGGAGTGGGGGAGTAGTTAGCATATCCATTCAGGGCCATGATGGGTGTTTTCACACCTCTGGACATGTCCTGGCTAATCCCATTGTTTTCCTAGTTTGTTTTGATTTAGGTTTGAGGATAGAGTTATAGATGGGAGACAAATGATGTCTGCGACCCCCATTTCTGTTCAAGGAAGGATTCTCTTTCTTGACAAATGGGTGAAAAATCTTTCCAACCGGGTGCTCACTCAGGCAGAGAAAGAAGTACTTTCCAACCTGAATTTTTCTGTGACTCCTAACCGCATCCCCACGGTGGATTACATCACAGCAGCAGAAACCGCCATCAGGAACAACAAGCTCACGGAGACAGAAGCTGGAGACCTTAGACTGAAATTAACAGCTGCACTGAGCAATGCCAGACCTCCACCCTCCAATGTAACACCGGAGGAAAGGAAGGCCATCGCTGCTCTGGAGAAGGACCACAGCATCAACATCCTCCCAGCTGACAAAGGGAGATGCACTGTGATCCTGAACTCAGCTGATTATGAGGCTAAGGTTAACAGCCTACTCAATGACACCACAACCTACGAATTACTAAAACGAGACCCCACCAATGTGTACAAAAAGAAGATCATTGATTGCTTGCAGAAGCTGGAGAAGGAAGAAGTCATTGATCGACAGCTATATTACAGACTGTACCCTGGTGACGCCATCCCTGGCATCTATGGCCTCCCAAAGATCCACAAACAAGGAGTACCACTCAGACCCATCGTATGCAGCACAGACTCCATCACGTACAATGTGGCCAAACACCTAAAAACCATCTTGGCTCTGCTGGTGGGTAACACGGAGAACCACATTGAGAACACAGCTGAATTTGTGAACAAAATCAAGCATCCCCAGTTTGACCGGGATGAGACTATGGTTTCCTTTGATGTGACCTCTCTTTTCACTTGTATCCCTACATCGGTAGCGGTGGAGGCAGCAAGGAGGAGACTACTGGAGGATACCAAGCTAGAAGAGAGAACCAAACCTTCACCCGACCAAATCTGCCAACTGCTGGAAATTTGTTTAAGTATCACCTATTTCCAGTTCAGAGGAAACTTCTACAGACAAATCCACGGCTGTGCAATGGGCTCACCGGTCTCCCCTATCATTGCAAACTTATACATGGAACAATTTGAACAGAGTGCCCTGGCCTCATATCCAGGCACTCCACCCACACACTGGTATCGCTTTGTTGATGATAATTTCTCAAAAATCAAAATTCAAGATTTGGAACCTTTTACTGCACATATCAATTCTGTAGATCTGAACATCAAATTCACACGTGAAGATGCCAAGGACAACACATTGGCCTTCTTAGATTGTGCAGTAACGATAAGAGAAGACCGGCGACTCCAGGTAGAGGTCTTCAGGAAGCCCACACACACCGACCAATATCTGCTTTTTGATTCACACCACCCACTTCAGCACAAACTGGGAGTCATTCGGACATTACAACACAGGGCCCAAGTGGTTCCTACAAGCGCAGAGGGAAAGGAGAAAGAAGAACAACACGTGGAGAAAGCCCTCTCCGTTTGTGGATATCCTAAATGGGCTTTCAATAAAACAAAGAGAGCAAAGAAACAGGACAACAGAGAACCAGAGCCCAGGAGAAAGGGTGTAACTATTCCTTACCTGGCTGGCGTTTCTGAAAAACTACAGAGGATCTTCAGACAACATGAAATCCCAGTCTATTTCAAACCCACAAACACTTTAAGACAAAAACTGGTCCATCCTAAGGACAAAACACCGAGCCACAAACAAAGCAATGTGGTCTACTCCATTCAATGTAGTGAAGACTGCAGTGAGCGCTACATTGGAGAAACAAAACAGCCACTTCACAAAAGGATGTATCAACACAAACGGGAAAACCAGGGTGGGCCGCAGTCTGCCGTACATCTCCACCTAAAAGCCACGGGCCACTCCTTTGAGGACAGCAAGGTCCAGATCTTAGCCAGAGAAAAGAACTGGTTTGAGAGGGGAGTTAAAGAAGCTATTTTTGTCAAGAAAGAGAATCCTTCCTTGACCAGAAATGGGGGTCTCAGACATCATTTGTCTCCCATCTATAACTCTATCCTCAAACCTAAATCAAAACAAACTGGGAAAACAATGGGACTAGCCAGGACATGTCCAGAGGTGTGAAAACACCCATCATGGCCCTGAATGGATATGCTAACTACTTCCCCACTCCCACTCCATATTGAATAGACACACATGACTAACAGAAACTGTAAACAACTCCATATTGAATAGACTCACCTGACTAACAGAAACTGTAAATAAATATGTGTTGTCTCAGAGTAATTTTCATTGTAATTAAGCTCCTCCCTTCAGGCAGATATAAAGCAGTGTCCGCCAGCATCTGACCAGAACTGAAGAAGCAGCTTGGATGAGCTGCGAAACGTATTCGACCAAATAAACTCTGTCCAGTTGACAAATTAAATTTCTCCTTTTGCTAAAGTAAAGGATATTATGCAAAATCTTTTTTTTTTTTTTCCCTACCATGTTCTAACATTGTTCACTCATCAAAAACATGCCTGAAGAGATTTTAGATGTCATCCACGCATGTCAGAGTAATTTAGCAATCTCCCTCGGGCCCATTTGAACCCTCCTTATGGTTAGCTGTTCTGTGCAATGCTCCGCCCACATGCCTACGCCACGCTCCCACACGACAATCCTCCATAAATGCACAAAAACATGATACAAAACTGTCCACTACTGAAGTTTGAGACATTTCTTCTCTTCATTTACGCACTTACCTGCATTTAACGCATAAGGGTCCCACTCGCTAATGTTCATTTAGCATCACAACTTATTTTATCACACGGCAATAATGTTAACTGCACAGGCAGCAGCGCTTTCTGCAATAATCCATCTATGGTAAATACCCATAGAAATGAAATACCCCTTTTTTAATGTCAGCTGTTCTAAAGCCGTGAACACACCTGTAATGAATGCATGTGAATATTAATAGTGCCAGAAGGTTTGTAGAGCTATGGATGAGTTAGACTTAAACTACTTCTTCCTTCTGCAGCCTTCCTCAGCTTTAACAAACCAGGAGCTCCAGCTGTGTGTCAGCCATCTTGACTTATTTGCAATAGAGTGAAATGTGCATGAGAGCTTGATTAAAAAATAGACAGCAATTGTGACATCAATGGCTGTACACAGGAAAAACATATCCGTGTGTATTCCCAGAGTCGTGCACTAGCCTATGTCCACAGGCACATAGTGAAGAACATAGTGAGTGTTGAGCAGATGAAGGGGCTGCTATATGGGTCACTGTGCTGCCTCTGGCTCTGTCTCCCCTCCCCTCTGGAGCCTCTCCTCACCCAGCCTCTGCACCAGGAGCTCAGGCCTGGGAGGAAGCACAGGAGAGGAGGCTGGATCTGTGCAGGAATGCCCAGAAGAGTTTGAATACTGTACAGACTGTGTCCGCATTCTAGAATGTGATGGTGTCATGATTTCTGATGGAGGGCACAGGTGTACATAACTTAATAAGAGATTTTCTGTTTCTAAAAGAGGAATCCAAACTGATGAAACCTGTCATAATTAAAGATTTGCTCCACAAATATGTCATATTAATTTTGTGGCTTAAAATATATGGCTGCTGCCAGAGAAGATGTTGAACTTTGTGCCAGTTTTTGTTTCATGTGGATAGGCCCAGTAATGAACCATAAACCAGGTCAACAAATCTGCACTCTGACAGTTACACAGCAGACTCCACCTGAGAATTTTAATTTTCCAGCCCAGGTTAAACTAGAGGGATTGTAGAATGTGATGACGTCACTTGAACACAGACTGTTGTTTTGTTTTATATAGAATGTGGTCATCATGTACATTCTGGAATTTCTGTTTTCAGAATGGCACTGGAGACAACATGAAATCGACCAGAACATTTTCAGTGATCACCTAACATTCAAATACTAATGATTTCAAGAGTTTAATTAAAAAAAAAAAAAAAAAACACAGTTTGAAACATCCAGGGTTAGTTCACTTTTCTGTAATATGTAAATATAAATACGATCATGTACAATACATTTGATTTAAAATGCACTTACATTTACGTGTCACCACATTGATTTTTTGATATTCTGTGGTTTATCCCAGTTTCTCCATTGAAATCACATGTTTCTCCAGTCTCCAGTTGCCTCCATATTGAAACTGTAGTTTTTTTGTGTGTGTTTTTTAAAGGTCCTACATTACACAACAGTGTCCTATATTACACAAGTTTAAGCCATGTTATAATGTTGTCCTCAAAAACACACCTTGTGTTATGTTTTATTCACACATGTTTGAGTAACCCTTTATTATTAGTCCATCTACATCTCCAAAGCTCAGAATGCTCTGTTCCACCTTGTGATGTCATGCAGTTTTCAAGTTAACAGCTCCTTTTACCATTTAGTTCAGATTTGCAATTCCAGGGCTGAAATTATTCAAATGATTCTATGGAAAGTGTAGGTAGTTTAAAAACACAGAGGAGCACTTCCTGTTACCACATGACATCACTAGGTGGAACAGAGTGTTTTCCGTTTGAGAGAATAACTCAGCCTAAATCTGCAGGGTTTGTGTGTTAGACACGTGTGAATGAAACAAAACACAACTCCAGGTCTGTTTGTGATGAGGGAACAGTATAAAATGGATCAGAAATGGTATAATGTAGGCTCTTTAAGAAAATACTGCAGCCCTATGACTAAATGAACGCCATGAGCTGGTTTCTATTCAATAGCAATTTCAAGTGCTTTCATGTGGCTCTGAAGGCGTTTGACTCTAGTGCTGTGCCTGGGACTGATTTGAGACACACAGGGCAGTGAGTGGGCGTACACAGGCAGCACAGATGGAGGAGGCCTGACTTCTGCTCCACTGCTCCACCCTGGCTCCATCACATGGCACATGCAGTGGCTGTGCTTCTGGATATGCCCAGCAGAAAAGTGTGTCACTGGGGCTGGGACTCACAGGCTACCTCACAATTCCATACAATACATGATACACCACTTACAATACAATCATATGATATGGCGATACATATGATAATTGACATACTGGACATGATCTAAAAGTATTAAAAATAAAGCCTAAACATTTTAACAACAGTTTTTCTTTGTTAAAGGTCTTACATTAAACAAAATGGACTCTTGTGAGCTTTAAGCCGTGTTATAATGTTGGTACTTCATCAAAAACAGACCTGGAGTTGTGTGTTTCATTCACACGTTTGAGTAACACTTTATTATTAGTCTGTCTACATCTCCAAAGCTCAAAATGCTCTGTTCCACCTTGTGATGTCATGTAGTGGTAGTTTTCAAGTTAACAGCTATCTTTTACCTTTTTGTTTAGAAGAGAAACACTCTGTTCCACCTTGTGATGTCATGTGGTAATACAGAAAGTGTTCCACTGTGTTTTCAAACTCCATTACCTGCTGTATTACCACATGACATCAAAAGGTGGAACAGAATGTTTTCAGTTTGAGAGAAGAACTAAATGTGCAGGGTTTGTGTGTTAAACATGTGTGAATGAAACAAATGAAATAAATGAAATGAAACAAAACAAAACACAACTCCAGGTATTTGTCATGGGGAAACAACATGATAACATATGATGGGCTTTTTAACGAGCAAGAATGTCTCTAGACCCGAGCAGACAGAGGTGTGGTGATGTCATGTGATGGGTGTAGCTGATGCATGTGTACACGGCCATACCAGCTTGTCAAATCCTGATCCCGTCAGATCTCAGAAGCTCAGCAGGGCTGGGACTGGTCAGTACTTGGATGGGAGACACTGGGAAAATCAGGTGCCACAGTGGGGCGCCAGTGGCAAAAACTGTCATTGTTTCCTTAGGCAAGGCACTTCACCCACATTGGTGGTGAACAAAGTGGTGTGTGCGTGAGTGATGGTGGTTGTCAGAGGGGCCGATGGTGCAGATTGGCAGCCTCACTTCTGTCAGTCTGCCCCAGGGCAACTGTGGCTACAATAGTAGTTTATCACCACCAAGTGTGGAGTGAATGAATAATGAACTGTAAAGCGTCTTTGAGTGTCCAGAAAAGAGCTATATAAAACTGTTGCATTATTATTATTATTATTATTATTATTATTATTATTATTATTATTATTATTATTATTATTATTATTATTATTATTATTATTACATGTAGGGGAGAGAGAGTGCATTTACAGTAGCACACTTTCACCCATGTCTGTATTTGTCCAGGCCCAAAATGAGTGCGCTACAAGAGTTAGGCTGGAGGAAGATAAAGCTCCACGATGTGCACAGAGAAATGAGGTCAGCGCACCATGCTAGGAATAATAAACAGACACAAAGAATATATTAGCTCCGACAGTGTGAGGGAGCAGAGGATGATCTGACACTGTGAGGGAGCAGAGGATGATCTGACACTGTGAGGGAACAGAGGATGATCTGACACCGTGAGGGCGCAGAGGATGATCTGACACTGTGAGGGAACAGAGGATAATCTGACAGTGAGGGAGCAGATGATGAGTGAGGGAGCAGAGGATGGGTGAGGGAGTAGAGGATGGGTGAGGGAGTAGAGGATGAGTGAAGGAGCAGAGGATGAATGAGGAAGCAGAGGATGAGTGAGGAAGCAGAGGATGGGTGAGGGAGCAGAGGATGGGTGAGGGAGCAGAGGATGAGTAAGGAGCAGAGGATGAGTGAGGGGGCAGAGGATGAGCATTGGAGCAGAGGATGAGTGAGGGAGCAGAGGATGAGTGAAGGAGCAGAGGATGAATGAGGAAGCAGAGGATGAGTGAGGGAGCAGAGGATGAGTGAAGGAGCAGAGGATGAGTGAGGGAGCAGAGGATGAGTGAGGGAGCAGAGGATGAGTGAGGGAGCAGAGGATGGGTGAGGGAGCAGAGGATGGGTGAGGGAGTAGAGGATGGGTGAGGGAGCAGAGGATGAGTGAGGGAGCAGAGGATGAGTGAGGGAGCAGAGGATGAATGAGGGAGCAGAGGATGAGTGAAGGAGCAGAGGATGAATGAGGAAGCAGAGGATAAGTGAGGGAGCAGAGGATGAGTGAAGGAGCAGAGGATGAGTGAGGGAGCAGAGGATGAGTATTGGAGCAGAGGATGAGTGAGGGAGCAGAGGATGGGTGAGGGAGCAGAGGATGAGTGAAGGAGCAGAGGATGAGTGAGGGAGCAGAGGATGAGTATTGGAGCAGAGGATGAGTGAGGGAGCAGAGGATGGGTGAGGGAGCAGAGGATGAGTGAGGGAGTAGAGGATGGGTGAGGGAGCAGAGGATGAGTGAGGGAGCAGAGGATGAGTGAGGGAGCAGAGGATGGTCTGACACTGATGGAGCAGAGGCTGGAGCAGACAGGAGAGCAGCGTTCAGTACAGAGGAGGAGGAGAACATGAACTAGTATTAAATGCATTTGCTCTGACTAACCTGTAATATGTCAGTAATATTTTCCCCCTGGGCCCTGTTCCTTACTCCTGTATCTTCCAGCTCACAGGGCCATGAGCACTACGCTCTTTTAATAATAATAATGCATTTGATTTATACAGCACTTTTCTTTTGGATACTCAAAGTGGTTTTACAATATTGTGATGGCTGGCAGCCTCGCCAGTCTGTGCCAGCAGCCCTTCCACAACCTACACACACACACACACGCACGCACGCACGCACACACACACACACACACCACATTCATACTAGACAATGTGCATGAAGTGTCTTGCCCAGTTTAGGTTCTGAAATCTAAACATAATTCTGTTGTAAGTGATTTTTGGAGTTACTTTTAGAGTCCCTGAACAGTGACGTGGGGATGCTCATGGCAAACAGCCCCACATGTCTGTGGCTGTAAGTCAGGTTCACTCTGCTCTGGCTGTAGCTCAGTCCTCAGAATGTCCTCACCTGAGCCATGGAGGCAAGAGCCTCACAGAATCAGAATCAGAATCAGAAAAGCTTTTATTGCCATTGTCAGTGAACACAATTCACAGACTAGGAACTTGCTTTGGTGATAAGGTGCAACATAGAACACTGAATAATAATAATAATAATAATAATAATAATAATAATAATAATAATAATAATAATACAAAGTAGAGATATCACTGTTAGAAAATGATAATAATAATAATAATAAAGTATCACTATTTGAATAAAGTAAGAGCATGCAAAAAGATTAAGATATATAATAAAAAAAATAAAAAAAAGAATAGTCAAGTATATACAGAGCATCAGAACAACAGTGCAAAAGAGCAAGTGACGTGACATGACTTATTTAAAGTGACTGGTGTTATAAAGTGTCTTTAGTACAGGTGTTATAAAGTGTCCTTAGTACAGGTGTTATGAGTGTTCATAAAGTGTTTATGAGTCCAACGGCAGAGGGGAAGAAACTGTTCTTATGGCGAGAGGTTCTGGTCCGTATGGACCGTAGCCTTCTGCCAGAGGGAAGTGGCTCGAATAGTCCGTGTCCAGGGTGAGAGGGGTCAGCTGCTATCCGGCCTGCTCGCCCCCGAGTCCTGGAGACGTACAGGTCCTGGAGAGATGGAAGGCTACAGCCGATCACCTTCTCAGCAGAGCGCACAATGCGCTGCAGTCTCTGTCTGTCCCTGGCAGTGGCCCCAGCGTACCACACAGTGATGGAGGAGGTGAGGATGGACTCAATGATGGCCGTGTAAAACTGCACCATCATCTGGGCAGGCAGCTTGGCTTTCCTCAGCTGCCGCAGGAAGTACATCCTCTGCTGGGCTTTCTTGATGAGGGAGCTGATGGTCGGCTCCCACTTGAGGTCGTGGGTGATGCAGGTGCCCAGGAAGCGGAAGGAGTCCACAGTGGTGATGGAGGAGTCTGTCAGGGTGAGGAGAGGCAGGGGGGCTGTGACTTTCCTGAAGTCCACGATCATCTCCACTGTCTTCTGGGCGTTGAGCTCCAGGTTGTTGCTGCTGCACCAGGACACCAGCCGGTCCACCTCCCTTCTGTAGGCAGACTCATCGCCGTCCGAGATGAGCCCGATGAGGGTGGTGTCATCCGCAAACTTAACCAGTTTCACGGAGTCGTGGCTGGAGGTGCAGCAGTTGGTGTACAGGGAGAAGAGCAGGGGAGAAAGTACACAGCCCTGTGGAGATCCTGTGCTTATAGTCCGAGTGTCCGAGACATTCTTCCCCAGCCGCACGCACTGCCTCCGGTCCGTCAGGAAGTCAGTGATCCACCTCCAGGTGGAGTCAGGCACGTTGAGCTGGGCGAGCTTGTCCTGGAGCAGAGCAGGGAGGATGGTGTTGAATGCAGAGCTGAAGTCCACAAACAGGATCCTGGCGTAGGTTCCCGGGGAGTCCAGATGCTGAAGGATGAAGTGGAGGGCCAGGTTGATGGCGTCGTCTACAGACCGATTGGCTCTGTAGGCAAACTGCAGAGGGTCCAGGAGGGGGGAGGTGAAGGACTTGAGGTGAGGCAGAACCAGGCGCTCAAATGACTTCATGAGTACAGACGTCAGCGCCACAGGCCTGTAGTCGTTAAGTCCGGTGATCCTGGGCTTCTTGGGGACGGGAACAATGGTGGACAGCTTGAAGCAGGCTGGGACATGGCATAACTCCAGGGAGATGTTAAAGATGTCCGTGAAGACAGGAGCCAGTTCTTCAGCGCAGTGTCTCAGGGTGGAAGGAGAGACACCGTCCGGACCTGGGGCTTTCCGTGGGTTTTGCCTTTTAAATGTCTTAGTCACATCCTGCTTGGAGAGTGTGAGGGCAGTGGGGGAGGAGGAGGGGTCTGAGGTGGGCTTGGCCGCAATGTCCATTGTAGTCAGTGGGGTGGGGGAGGGGTGTGAGACTTCAAATCTAGCGTAGTAGGTGTTAAGCCTTTCCGCTAGTTGTCGGTCATCCACAGCAGGGGGGGCTTTGGGTCTATAATTTGTGATCTCCTTCAGACCTTTCCAGACAGAGACGGAGTCGTTGGACCAGAACTTCTCCTTCAGATGTGTATTGTATCTCGATTTAGCCTTCTTCACTTCCTTGCTAAATGAGTACTTGCTCTGTCTGTAAGAGTGAGGGTCACCACTTCTGTGCGCCTCCTCCTTCTCCTTCCTCAGCTGCCTCAGTCTGGGTGTGAACCAGGGTTTGTCATTGTTAAATGACACCCTGGTGCGAGATGGAATAATACTGTCCTCACAGAACTGGATGTATGATGTCACTGTGTCCGTGTACTCATCCAGATTCTCTGCGGAGGTCTTGAACATGCTCCAGTCCGTTGTGTCCAGGCATGTGCGAAGCTCCTCCACAGCCTCACTGGTCCACCTTTTAGAAGTCCTCACAGTAGGTTTGGAGAGCTTCAGTTGTTGTTTGTATGTGGGGATGAGGTGAACCATGACGTGGTCAGAAAAGCCTAAAGCAGCACGTGACACGCTCCGATAGGCCCCACTGACTGTTGTGTAACAATGATCCAGCATGTTCTGCTCTCTCGTTGGGCATTTAATAAACTGTTTGTATTTTGGTAACTCCTGGCTCAGGTTTCCCTTGTTAAAGTCGCCGAGGATAATAAGTAGAGAGTCCGGGAAGGTTCGTTCCACATCCAGTACCTGTTCCGCGAGTGCGCGTTGAGCCTCGTGCACGTCAGCGCATGGCGGGATGTAAACAGCAGCCAGAATGAATGAAGCGAACTCACGTGGCGAGTAGAAAGGTTTACAGTGAATGAAAAGATATTCCAGAGCGGGAGAGCAGTGTTGGGAGATCACAGTTACATCTGAGCACCAGGCGTTGTTGATGTAGAAACAGACCCCTCCACCTTTTGTCTTTCCCCCGGAGAGAGCCCCCTGTCTGTCCGCGCGGAGGAGCTGAAATCCGTCCAGGTGTAACGCGCGGTCCGGGATCTGCTCGCTAAGCCATGTCTCCGTGAAGCACAAGACACAAGAGGAAGAAAAGTCTCTGTTACTCCTCATCAGCAGCGCCAGTTCATCCATCTTGTTGCTGAGTGAGCGAACGTTGGACAGGAAAATCCCAGGTAAGGGCGTCCGTGTGCCGCGTCTCCGAAGGCGCACCAGAGCCCCTGCGCGTTTTCCTCGTCTGCGGCGTCTCACTTTTTTGGCCAAAAAATGAACTAAATCTACTGCAGGCACTAAAACAACTGGCAGTAGAGGATATACTGCACTTTTGACCATGATAAATAACATTCAGAGTAGTGAACTCCAAGTTTCAGCCAAACTACATATTGTCATGGGCTTCTTCCACAAGCAGCTCAGTTCACAGTATTAAGTGAAAAGTATTATAACCAAAAGGAAGGTAGACTGTTTTGCAAAGGCAGGGTAAACATTAACAGTAATGATCCAAACATCATGAGTCATACATCTCCATGTTCTTCTCCCAGCACAGATACTGGTGTTTCTGTTTTACTTTCTGTTTTTTCCCTTGCTGCCTGGTCTATGGACAAATCCTGCCTTTCTTTGTAAAGCACTTTGAGCCTTGAAGGTGGAAACGTGCTGTATAAAAATGTGACCCTTTACCATGTACCATTCACTGACTAGTTGACTACTAAAATAATAATAAATAAATTTGTAGCCCTTACCAGGAGCACCTCTCTGAAGCAGTAATCACACATAGTGTCTTAGACAGACCTGTTGCTCTTCTAACAGGTGACTCTGCACTAGACTCATGTCAGACACTTGCCTCATCCATGTGAGCTCTGTCTGTAGAGTGTGTGTGTGTGTGTGTGTGTGTGTGTGTGTGTGTGTGTGTGTGTGTGTGTGCGTGTGTGTGTGTGTGTGTCAGATGAACCACTCCACCCCTCAACATCATCATCATGTAACATGAGGGGAGGAGAAAGAGAGGACCCTTTCTCTTCCCCTCTTCTCTCCCCCCTCCCCTCCTCTCTTCTGTCTACCCTGCCTTTCTGCCCCTCTCACGTGTGCTGCTCCTGTGTTCACTTCCATTCACTCTGATTCACTCTCTCTCTCATCTCTCACTCTCTCTCTCTCTCTCTCTCTCTCTCTCTCTCCTTCTACTGCTCTCATCTTTTCCTCTGAGCTGGGGGCGTGGCCATCCTCTTACTCGCTCCTCTCCCTCCCTCCCTCTCTCTCTCTCACACACACTCTCTCCACTGCAGCGCTTGGGCACACAGGCACGGCACAGATCGGGTGGGCTCGTAGCGGGGACATGCTGCTCTCACTGGGTCCAGGAGGAGGGGGGCACGGCGGGCACACGGAGGAGCCGCCGAGAGGCTAGGGGCCCGGGGACACGCACGTTAGCTTCGGGGCTTTGGGATCGCCTGTCTGCCTCTGCCTCTCCACCCCACCTCCCTCATTCACCACTACCATGCTTTACTTCCAGATGGTGATCATGGCCGGGACTATCATGCTGGCCTATTACTTCGAGTACACGGATACGTTCAGCGTGCACGTGCAGGGATTCTTCTGCTATGACACCACGTACACCAAGCCGTACCTGGGCCCAGAGGACAGCAGCGCCGTGCCCCCCGTCCTGCTGTATGCACTGGTGGCTGGGCTGCCCACATTACTGGTGAGTGCATGGCTCACACACACCTCATACACACCTCATACAAACATGGAGCACCTGGAGTACCCTGTCTGCTAAAGGAGGGTGGAGCCATATGTCTGTCTGCCATGATAATTACTATATTGACTTAACGTGTAAAGGGCCCATATAAGGCTATTTTCTGATCTCTATTCTAATGTAGTTTTCTCATCACAAACAGACCTGGAGTTGTGTTTTGTTTCATTCACATGTTTAAACCTGCATATTTAGGCTGTCTTTTATTTAGTTCTTCTCTCAAACAGAAAACACTGTTCCACCTTGTGATGTCATGTGGTAATTCTGTAAGTGTTTTTGTGTTTTTAAACTCCATACACCTTCACTAGAATCATTTGGAGAGTGTTTGTCCTCAGAGCCGAAGGTTAGCAGTTTGAAACCTGCTCTTGGCATAAACACCATTGTTAGAGTGGTCATATCCACAGTTGCCGGTGTGATTCCCACAGATGAATACTATTATTGTGCCTTTAGGCAAGACACTTAATCCACATCGCCCGGTTTGAGAGGAAAGGTGGAAAAGCGCTACATAAAAATGTGACCATTTACCATCTACCAGTTGCTAACTTGAAAAGTACCGCTTCAGGACAGCACAAGGTGGAACAAAGCATTTTGAGATTTGGACATGTAGACAGACTAAAAATAAATGATTACTCAAACATGTGTGAATGAAACAAAACACAACTCCAGGTCTGTTTTTGATGAAGTGACTACATTCTAACATGGCTTAAAGCTCACAAGAGTCAATTTTGCGCAATATAGGACCTTAAATATATGATAGATAAACAGCATTTTTTCAGATTATTTACTTCATGTACCTTTTCTTTGTACTAGAGGGGAATGTTTTTGTAATTTTATGTAGTATTAGGCCTACATTTGAGTTATGGTCCAGTAATTAACTAAAATGTACTATTTATGTAATGCCAGCCATAACATGTTTGATATGATTCACTTAGAAAAGGGTTTACTGTGATTACCCTGCTTTAAGGTAACTGTGAAAGTGATAATGACAAAAAATAAAAAAATATTTCCTTAGACAATAGAATGTGATTTTCAACATTAAATGGTAGTACTTTCTTTTACATTATGTGGCCTTATATTTGTGTAACCCCTCAGTGGTCCTGTAGGTTCCATAGTGGTCCATGGTTCAAGATCATTCTAAAGCTGTTCAAGAAAGGTTAATTTCTGTTCTGTTCTGTTACATTCTATCCTGTAAAAGGAGTATTTTCTGTGTGGATTTGAAATAGGTGTTGAGTCTCATCTTTCTCTGTTTGACACGTTAGTGTGCGACACCTGCCTGAGGACACACACATACATATTAGTGTATGTGACATTTTTACAAGTGATGCATATGCTCATTACTATGCACTCTTCCAGTGCCTACATAAATAATCAGACTAGAGATGTACTGTACACTCATGCACTATGGGTGAAATACATAACTCCACCACACTGAGTGTCCACCTCAGATAGTAGAAAAAGAGGGACCTGTTGTTGAATGTGGTGGGAGATGGTGGAACAGACTCTGTCTCTGTGTTATTTATAGTACAATAACACAATATAATACCATTTGAAGTTCAGAATCAGAATCAGAAAAGCTTTTATTGCCATTGTCAGTGAACACAATTCACAGACTAGGAACTTGCTTTGGTGATAAGGTGCAACATAGAACACTGAATAATAATAATAATAATAATAATAATAATAATAATAATAATACAAGTAGAGATATCACTGTTAGAAAGGATAATAATAATAATAATAATAATAATAATAATAATAATAATAATAATAATAATAAAGTATCACTATTTGAATAAAGTAAGAGCATGCAAAAAGATTAAGATATATAATAAAAAAAATAAAAATAGTCAAGTATATACAGAGCATCAGAACAACAGTGCAAACTGACAGTGCAAAAGAGCAAGTGACGTGACATGACTTATTTAAAGTGACTGGTGTTATAAAGTGTCTTTAGTACAGGTGTTATAAAGTGTCCTTAGTACAGGTGTTATGAGTGTTCATAAAGTGTTTATGAGTCCAACGGCAGAGGGGAATAAACTGTTCTTATGGCGAGAGGTTCTGGTCCGTATGGACCGTAGCCTTCTGCCAGAGGGAAGTGGCTCGAATAGTCCATGTCCAGGGTGAGAGGGGTCAGCTGCTATCCGGCCTGCTCGCCCCCGAGTCCTGGAGACGTACAGGTCCTGGAGAGATGGAAGGCTACAGCTGATCACCTTCTCAGCAGAGCGCACAATGCGCTGCAGTCTCTGTCTGTCCCTGGCAGTGGCCCCAGCGTACCACACAGTAATGGAGGAGGTGAGGATGGACTCAATGATGGCCGTGTAAAACTGCACCATCATCTGGGCAGGCAGCTTGGCTTTCCTCAGCTGCCGCAGGAAGTACATCCTCTGCTGGGCTTTCTTGATGAGGGAGCTGATGGTCGGCTCCCACTTGAGGTCGTGGGTGATGCAGGTGCCCAGGAAGCGGAAGGAGTCCACAGTGGTGATGGAGGAGTCTGTCAGGGTGAGGAGAGGCAGGGGGGCTGTGACTTTCCTGAAGTCCACGATCATCTCCACTGTCTTCTGGGCGTTGAGCTCCAGGTTGTTGCTGCTGCACCAGGACACCAGCTGGTCCACCTCCCTCCTGTAGGCAGACTCATCGCCGTCCGAGATGAGCCCGATGAGGGTGGTGTCATCCGCAAACTTAACCAGTTTCACGGAGTCGTGGCTGGAGGTGCAGCAGTTGGTGTACAGGGAGAAGAGCAGGGGAGAAAGTACACAGCCCTGTGGAGATCCTGTGCTTATAGTCCGAGTGTCCGAGACATTCTTCCCCAGCCGCACGCACTGCCTCCGGTCCGTCAGGAAGTCAGTGATCCACCTCCAGGTGGAGTCAGGCACGTTGAGCTGGGCGAGCTTGTCCTGGAGCAGAGCAGGGAGGATGGTGTTGAATGCAGAGCTGAAGTCCACAAACAGGATCCTGGCGTAGGTTCCCGGGGAGTCCAGATGCTGAAGGATGAAGTGGAGGGCCAGGTTGATGGCGTCGTCTACAGACCGATTGGCTCTGTAGGCAAACTGCAGAGGGTCCAGGAGGGGGGAGGTGAAGGACTTGAGGTGAGGCAGAACCAGGCGCTCAAATGACTTCATGAGTACAGACGTCAGCGCCACAGGCCTGTAGTCGTTAAGTCCGGTGATCCTGGGCTTCTTGGGGACGGGAACAATGGTGGACAGCTTGAAGCAGGCTGGGACATGGCATAACTCCAGGGAGATGTTAAAGATGTCCGTGAAGACAGGAGCCAGTTCTTCAGCGCAGTGTCTCAGGGTGGAAGGAGAGACACCGTCCGGACCTGGGGCTTTCCGTGGGTTTTGCCTTTTAAATGTCTTAGTCACATCCTGCTTGGAGAGTGTGAGGGCAGTGGGCGAGGAGGAGGGGTCTGAGGTGGGCTTGGCCGCAATGTCCATTGTAGTCAGTGGGGTGGGGGAGGGGTGTGAGACTTCAAATCTAGCGTAGTAGGTGTTAAGCCTTTCCGCTAGTTAAGATAAGATAAGATAAGATAAGACTTTATTGATCTCACAGAGGAGAAATTCACTCGTGATAGAAGCTCACAGTCAGGGGACAGTATAGTGCAAAAAGTTGTGAAAAATTGTGCAAACACTCAGAACAATAAGTAAATAAAAAATAAAAATCACAATAAATATTAACATATTTACAACATCAGGTAGCTCTTATGTACAGGGAGTGAAAGAAATGTAAATATATAATAAAACATATCTCTTATATAATATATATATATATGTAAAAGAATACAAATATACAAATATATAAATATATAATCTGAGGACAGTGGAGGCGGTTACTGATGAGGTGACATGGTTACAGGTTATTGCACGGGCTATTGCACAGGTTATTGCACAGGTTATTGTAAGTGTTAAACAGTGGAGTTGTACAGTCTGACAGCAGTGGGGATGAAGGACCTGCGGTAGCGTTCCTTCTTACACTGAGGGTGCCTCAGTCGGCCGCTGAAGGTGCTGCTCAGTTCCTCTACAGTCCGGTGCAGAGGGTGAGAGGTGTCGGCCATGATGGATGTGAGTTTGGCCAGCACCCTCCTCTCACCCACCTCCTCCACAGACTCCAGAGGACAGCCCAGGACAGAGCTGGCCCTCCTGACTAGTTTGTTCAGTCTTTTCCTGTCCCGCTCTGTGCTGCTCGGGGCCCAGCAGACAACAGCGTAGAGGAGAGCAGAGGCCACCACAGAGTCATAAAAAGTCTTGAGCAGGGGCCTGCACACTCCAAAAGAACTCAGTCTCCTCAGAAGGTGGAGGCGACTTTGGCTCTTCTTGTACAGGGCGTCAGTGTTGTGGGACCAGTTCAGTTTATTGTTGAGGTGAACACCCAGGTACTTAAAACTGTCCACTGTCTCTATGTCCTGTCCCTGGATGTTCACCGGTGAGGGAAGTAGTGTCCTTCTCCCGAAGTCGATCACCATCTCCTTGGTCTTACTGGTGTTAAGGCACAGGTGGTTGTGCTCACACCAGTCCACAAAGTCCCTGATGACCGATCGGTACTCCAGCTCATTCCCCTCAGACACACAGCCCACAAGGGCCGAGTCGTCAGAGAACTTCTGGAGATGGCAGGTGTCCGTGTTGTAGGTGAAGTCCGAGGTGTAGATAGAGAAGAGGAAGGGTGAAAGGACAGTTCCCTGTGGGGCCCCAGTGCTGCAGACAACCACCTCTGACTCACAGCCGCGCAGCCTCACATACTGCGGCCGGTCAGTGAGGTAGTCGATGGTCCAGGCGGCGAGATGTCCGTTCACTCCGGCGTCCTCCAGCTTCCCCCGCAGCAGTGCCGGCCTGATGGTGTTGAAGGCGCTGGAGAAGTCAAAGAACATGACTCTCACAGCGCTCCCGGCAGTCTCCAGGTGGGTGAGCGCCCGCTGCAGCAGGTAGATGACGGCGTCCTCTACTCCGATGTTGGGCTTGTAGGCAAACTGCAGCGGGTCCAGAGTGGAGCTCACCACGGAGCGGAGGTAGCTGAGGATCAGCCTCTCCATGGTCTTCATGAGGTGAGAGGTCAAGGCGACTGGTCTGAAGTGGGCCGGTTCCCTGGCATGTGTTGTTTTTGGAACTGGTACCACACAGGAGGTCTTCCACAGGACAGGGACCTTCTCCAGGCTGAGGCTCAGGTTGTAGATGTAGCAGAGAACCTCACAGAGCTGGTCCGCGCAGGTCCTCAGCAGCCTGGGGCAGATGCCATCTGGTCCTGCAGATTTTCTCTGTTTCAGCCGCCTCAGCTCTCTCCTCACCTGATCCGGTGTGATGTAGACGGAGGAGTAAGGGGGGGACTGGGGTGGACTGCCGGGGGTGGGGGGCAGAGGGGGGCTGGTGCTGGGAACAGTCGGTGTGAAGTGAGCTGGAGACGTGGGTGGTAGGGGGCGGGGGGTGGGTGCAGTCGGTCCGGGAAGGGGGGGTGTGTCCAGTGGCCTGGGGGTGTGTGAAGAGGGGGGATCCGAGAAAGAGGCAGAGGGGATGGGGGGACAATCAAAACGGTTGAAATAAACGTTTAGTTCATCCGCCCAGCGCTGATCTCCATCAGATGTCCCTCTGGTGTTCTGACCAAATCCTGAGATGTTCTTCAGACCTCTCCACACATCCCGCACGTTGTTCTGGGCCAGCTGCTCCTCCATTTTCTTCCCGTAATCCTTCTTGGCCCGACGAATCCTCCACTGAAGCTCCCGCTGGACCCTCTTCTGCTCCTCTCTGTCCCCTGAGTTGAAAGCCCTCTTCTTCTGGTTCAGGAGGTCTTTGAGCTCAGGGGTGACCCAGGGGTGGTTGTTGGAGAAGCACCGTACCCTCCGGGTTGGCACAGTGCTCTCCACGCAGAAGTTGATGTAGTCCGTGATGCAGTGGGTCAGGCCATTGATGTCATCTCCATAAGAGCTGCTGAACATGTTCCAGTCAGTGGTCTGGAAACAGTCCCTCAAACTCTCATTGGCCTCTTCAGTCCACAGCTTCACAGACAGCTTCCGCGCAGGTCCTCTTCGCACCTTTGGTGTGTATTGCGGGAGCAGTTTGACGAGGTTGTGGTCTGAGCGTCCAAGCGGGGGGAGGGGGACGGAGGTGTAAGCGTCTTTGATGTTCGCATACAGGAGGTCCAGAGTCCTATTGTCTCTCGTGGGGCACGTGACGTACAGTGTGTAAGTGGGGAGAATGGCGGACAGGGAGACGTGGTTGAAGTCCCCGCTGATTAAAACCAGGGCTCTGGGATGCCGGGTCTGCATCAGCGCTACGCTGTTGTGGAGTTGTTCACAGGCCGCCGTCGCATCGGCGGAAGGGGGAATATACACACAATACGTGATCACGTGTGAGAATTCCCTCGGCAGGTAATACGGCCGCATGCCCACTGCGAGCAACTCAATGTCCGGGGTACACAGCTGTTGCTTGACGTACACGTTAGCCGGGTGGCACCACCGCTCATTCACAAACACCGCCAGCCCGCCTCCCTTCTTCTTACCGCTCCTAGCGGCAGTTCTGTCCGCCCGCTTCAGTGTAAATCCGTCCTGGTTAATCACAGAGTCCGATATGTGTTCATTCAGCCACGTCTCCGTAAAACACATCACGCTGCAGTCCCGGTACTCCCGCTGATGCCGGGTCAGTGCGGTGAACTCCTCGGTCTTGTTGGAGATGGAGCGGACGTTTCCCATAACCACCGAAGGCAGATACGGTCTCCTTGCTAAATGAGTACTTGCTCTGTCTGTAAGAGTGAGGGTCACCACTTCTGTGCGCCTCCTCCTTCTCCTTCCTCAGCTGCCTCAGTCTGGGTGTGAACCAGGGTTTGTCATTGTTAAATGACACCCTGGTGCGAGATGGAATAATACTGTCCTCACAGAACTGGATGTATGATGTCACTGTGTCCGTGTACTCATCCAGATTCTCTGCGGAGGTCTTGAACATGCTCCAGTCCGTTGTGTCCAAGCATGTGCGAAGCTCCTCCACAGCCTCGCTGGTCCACCTTTTAGAAGTCCTCACTGTTGGTTTGGAGAGCTTCAGTTGTTGTTTGTATGTGGGGATGAGGTGAACCATGACGTGGTCAGAAAAGCCTAAAGCAGCACGTGACACGCTCCGATAGGCCCCACTGACTGTTGTGTAACAATGATCCAGCGTGTTCTGCTCTCTCGTTGGACATTTAATAAACTGTTTGTACTTTGGCAGCTCCTGGCTCAGGTTACCCTTGTTAAAGTCGCCGAGGATAATAAGTAGAGAGTCCGGGAAGGTTCGTTCTACATCCAAAATCTGCTCCGCGAGTGCGCGTTGAGCCTCGTGCACGTCCGCGCATGGCGGGATGTAAACAGCAGCCAGAATGAATGAAGCGAACTCACGTGGCGAGTAGAAAGGTTTACAGTGAATGAAAAGATATTCCAGAGCGGGAGAGCAGTGTTGGGAGATCACAGTTACGTCTGAGCACCAGGCGTTGTTGATGTAGAAACAGACCCCTCCACCTTTTGTCTTTCCCCCTGAGAGCCCCCTGTCTGTCCGCGCGGAGGAGCTGAAATCCGTCCAGGTGTAACGCGCGGTCCGGGATCTGCTCGCTAAGCCATGTCTCCGTGAAGCACAAGACACAAGAGGAAGTCTCTGTTACTCCTCATCAGCAGCGCCAGTTCGTCCATCTTGTTGCTGAGTGAGCGAACGTTGGACAGGAAAATCCCAGGTAAGGGCATCCGTGTGCCGCGTCTCCGAAGGCGCACCAGAGCCCCTGCGCGTTTTCCTCGTCTGCGGCGTCTCACTTTTTTGGCCAAAAAATGAACTAAATCTACTGCAGGCACTAAAAAACTGGCAGTAGATCAGCAGAAGTCGTTCTGATGTTTAGGAGCTCTTCCCGGGTGTAAGAGCACGCAGACACACGATTTACGAACAAAAACAGACAAAACAAAGAGCACCAAATCACCAGGGCGACCATACGCGGCGCCATCTTGGATCTACAGTTGTTATCAGTTGTAATGCATAGGGGAGACTGGAAGAGCAAATGGTGCCAACATGAATGCCAGTTACAGTGAATACCACAGAATAAGTCTTGTGATGTAATATTTTATGTTAATCTCACTTTTTAAAATTCATGTGGCATCAGAGGCTCTGCCAGACTGTACAGGACAAAACAGGGACAGGTGTCTCTATCTCCCAGAGTCAGGCCTGTACTTGGTCTTTAAAGGGGAATAGGACCTGTTTTATGAATAAGGAATAACTGACATAAAATTATCACATGCACAGACAGCATGTAGTTGGAACCCCGGTAAGGTCTATTCCAGGGTACTGGAGAGGAGAATCCGACCGATGGTTGAACCTCGGATTCAGGAGGTGCAGTGTGGTTTTCATCCCGGCCGCAGAACACTAGACCAGCTCTATACTCTCCATCGGGTGCTCGAGAGGTCATGGGAGTTTGCCCAACCAGTCCACATGTGCTTTGTAGATCTGGAGAAGGCATTTGACCGTGTTCCTCGTAGGGTCCTGTGGGGAGTGCTCTGGGAGTGTGGGATCCGGGGCTCTTTGCTAAGGGCTGTGCGGTCCCTGTATGACCGGAGCAGGAGCTGTGTTTGCTTTGCCGGTAGTAAGTTGGATCTGTTCCAGGTGCATGTTGGACTCCGCCAGTGCTGCCCTTTGTCACCGGTTCTGTTCATTGTATTTATGGACAGAATTTCAGGGGCCGGAGGGGATCCGGTTTGGGGACCACAGGATCTCATCTCTGCAGTTTGCAGATGATGTTGTCCTCATGGCTTCAACAGACCGGGACCTCCAACGTGCACTGGAGCTGTTTGCAGCCGAGTGTGAAGTGCCTGGGATGAGGATCAGCTCCTCCAAATTCGAGGCCATGGTTCTTGACCAAAAAAAGGTGGCTTGCCCTCTGCGGGTGGGTGGAGAGTCCTTGCCTCAAGTGGAGGAGTTCAAGTATCTCGGGGTCTTGTTCACGAGTGAGGGGAGGATGGAGCGTGAGATTGACAGGCGGATCGGTGCAGCGTCGGCAGTGATGTGGTCGCTGTATCAGACCGTTGTGGTGAAGAGGGAGTTGAGCTGAAAGGCAAAGCTCTCGATTTACCGGTCAGTCTACGTTCCTCCCCTCACCTATGGTCATGAGCTTTGGGTAATGACCGAAACGACAAGATCACGCATACAAGCGGCCGAAATGAGTTTCCTCCGCAGAGTGGCTGGGCGCTCCCTTAGAGATAGGGTGAGGAGCTCAGTCACACGGGAGGGGCACAGAGTACAGCCGCTGCTCCTCCACGTCGAGAGGAGCCAGCTGAGGTGGCTTGGGCATATGTTTCAGATGCCTCCTGGACGCCTCCCTCGGGAGGTGTTCCGGCCATGTCCCACTGGGAGGAGGCCCCGGGGAAGACCCAGGAAACGTTGGAGGGACTACGTCTCTCAGCTGGTCTGGGAACGCCTTGGGGTCCCCCCGGAGGAGCTGGAGGAAGTGTCTGGGGTGAAGGAAGTCTGGGAATCCCTGCTTAGACTGTTGCCCCCACAACCCGGCCCCAGATAAGCGGAAGAAAATGGATGGATAGAGAACAGATTGTTCTCCCAGCTCTCCATCTCAAAGGATGACACTAAAATAAGAGTGTGCAGCCTGTTTAAGTTACAACTGAACCTGTGTTGCCAGAACCTTAACCTGCTGATAGAGGACCATCCAAGTCTGAGTATATGGACAGGCCATGCCCAGATGTTATCAGTAAAAACTATTGGTGTTTTTCAGATTTTAGCTGCCCCATCTGTATGAAATATTAATGGTCCATAACATGAATATAAGAAGAATATAAGAATATATATTCTGTCCTTAATGCATCTTTAAACACAAGGAGAAACCATGTGACAGACAGCTGTGAGTGTGTGAGGTGAGGCCCATGTGCAGTCCTCTGGCCCTGGACACATTATATAACCTTCACAAGACTGAGGAGCTGACACATTTACACTATGACGTGTAGTCCTCTGTGTTCATTGTCCAATACAAAGAAACAGAGCTGTGTAAACTCAAGTGTGAGTGATTATGAAATACGTGTGAGGTGACTGCTCTTATGAGACTGGACTTTACAATAATACATTGAATACAGTTAGCAAATGTGATTTCCTAACCCAAAACACACATTTTAAATACTGTATGTCAAACTATAAGCTCCTGCATTCAGACAATTTAGAGACTGACATTTGAAGTCAGGAACACATTCATACGGATGGAAAAGAGACCACTGTGTACCAAAACATGCTATGATAAATAATATATTAAACCTGCACAATGTAAATTTTCTGGCCATTTCTATGGAAACAAGCATTATATTGTCTGACTTGTTGTGGCTTTAATCTGAGTTTTCCTATTGTGATGCACAAATGGTTCAGTCCCAAAGTCTGTGCCCTCCTCAGCTGCAACCAGTGAGATGTCAGGAGAGAGCAGGGCCACAGTGTATGAGGCCCAGAGGGCAGCTGTGTGAGCTGGGGGCCATTTATACACAGTGTCATTAAACCATGTCTTAAATGAGAGCATATATCCTAAATGAGATTATTATATAGATTATATTCTGTGTATTCTGCACTTAAATGTAAAGCCCTCTGACAGTTTGATCTAAAGTAAAATCTTACATAATGTTGCATGATGATGATGTTGAAACTGTGATCACATTGAGTTGTTGACATAAGGATCTTTCCTGTAGTGCTGTAGTGCTGTGTGTGATACAGACTGGCTCCTCTGTACTGTGTGCTGCCCCCCGAGGCCGCGCAGAGACAAGCATGTGTGAAAAAGGCCATTGTCACTTTGTCCAAACACACTCTGAGCTGCTCCTCTGGGAGCAAGCTGAGGGCCTCTGAGGTGCACATCAGGACACAGCAGTGTGTTTGGGGCCCGAGTGGCGATAAATAAGGGCCCCGCAGGAGCTGTGCTGAGCGATGGGCCAGATAGCTGTCAACTTGGGTTAGTCGTCAGCTCGTGTTAGCCGCATCAGGGGAACTGGGACAGAGAGCCCCAGGCACAGGCGCCAAGCTGCCAAGGTCTGCTGGGCTTTGGACTGAGTCAGGGCCCGGGCTGTGCCAGAGAGAGTCATGTACTCTACAAATATGGATTTAAAGTTAATTTCCAGTTTTTGACACAAAAAATGCATCAGGATTATAATACCTAGTTACCTAGTTCAGTATTGAAATACCATAAACACACTTTGACTCTAGTTTGACATTTATGGTGCAGTCTGATGTGAATGAAATGCTGTCTGCTTTATGCTAGACTGTTGATTTCTATTAAAAAGAATTAGATTATGTAAACAAAAGTAATTAATGTACCTGTTCTCCGGTGTTCCTGGGGCTCCTGCTGAGTCTGTAATGGGATTAAAGCAGAGCGTGAGAGGAGCACTGAAGCTCCAACACTAAACATGACAATATAGAGCTGTGTGATGCTGTGGGTCTGAGGCGGGGACTCTGAGCACACAAAGCTTATGACAATGTCTTACAATTGTAATGAATGGAAAACGGTTCATTTTAGTGGAATTGGGTTAAGCAGAACAATAACTATTGGCAAACACAGCCAAACCTTTTTACATGTTCATTTGTAAATGCTTTGCATCTTATTAACGGTGTCAGCTACACAAACATTTTGTCATGGTCATGTTTGGCTGCTCTTGTGGCTGACTGGCTGGCAAATTGAGTTTTTATGTTACATTTTTAACTTAGAGATTTTGACCAACTAAGAAGTGCAGCTTGTGCAGTTCAAGAGAATAGAATAAGGCTAGAATAAGGGGATTTTTTTTTAGTTTTGACTGTGATTCAATTTACAGCCCATGCACAGATGAATTGACTAAAGGGGCTTGTAGTTCTGAGAAGAGCTCATAAAATAAAGTGTACGTACAGATGATTATCTTTGTGCAAAAAGTACTACAGGAAAGTCCAGTCACTCCCAAAACTCCAGATAACTCACCTCCTGTATTTTTTAGATGTCATCCATGCATGTTTGAGTAATCTAGGGATCTTTCCCAGGCCCTAATACAAATATATGTATATATATACAAAAACATGATGCAAAACTGTAGATTAGATGTAAAGATATATACTTTATTATCCCAAAGGGAATTTGTTTTTCAGCCAGCATACAAAGCATTATACAATACATAATATAATACATAACATCAATTTAAATAAATGTATCAAATTATAGTGAAGAGTTGTGTAGCCGTATGGCGTGTGTGTACACAGCAACTTGACAAACCTGATGTGATGTGCAGTAGTTTCATTAGCGGGATACACTCTGATTGTGTAACAGCGCTCTGAAGGCGGTGGGACTCATTGTGGAAAGCAAAGGGAGGGGGAACTCAGAGTGTCAAAATGAAAGTGAAATGCATAGACTATGTTCATACATTGTTTTTGGTGATTATAGCATTTTTAAAGCAATAAAAGGTAACATGGTGATCTAAATATGTTATGTGTTAGCAGTGAATACCCCATAGAAGTGCAATACCCCCTCGTTAAACAACTAAATGACTACAGACCTAGATCTTACTCCGGTCTTTTTAGCATTGGTTCTCCACAGCCTCAGCAGCCGTAGTTATCAGTGTTAACAGCTCAATGCTAACACAATGCTTCCATACTGCTAATTCCTCTGTGGCTGCCCAGGCTGCTCCAGTCTCTCGGCCCCACTGTGCTTCTAAGCTGGTTAAGTGCAGTCTTATCTTTGGCTCCAGCTGACCCCAGGGAGCCTTCTACAGAACTTCTAACCTACAGCTAATCCCACTCATCACATTAACATGGACTACACGTCTTTGAGCTGTCCAGCAAATGACCGGCTAACTGACCACAACAACTAAAGAACCAGAGCCAACATCAGCTGGATATTTGAACAATGTATTTTTGTATAGGCAAAACCAGGACTGAACCAGGACTAAACCAGGACCAATCCAGGACTAAATCAGAGGGGACAGACTGCCATGCATTCATGTGCAGATAGAGTTCATGTCTAGAGTCAGAGTCACTCAAGGACCAGAGACCAGTGGCCCGATGACCACAGACTAAATACCTTGATTCCCTCCCACTCATACATTATGGATGTCTCACATATGATCTTGAGACCATGTAGGAGGTTCTGTGCAGAGTTTGCATGTTCTCCCTCTGCCTGCATGGAAGAGGGGCCCAGTACATGCGCCACTGACTCCTGGTTTAGTCCTGGCTCTGATCAGGAGAAGTGCTATTATATAGCACTAGCTGTGTTGTTTGTGTGAGTGGAGTGTAAACAGTAAAGAGGGTCAAACCCGGGTCAAAATGTCCTGGTCCAGGTGTCAGAGGTCAGGCCTTAGAGCGGTAATCCCCTGGGCGGGGTCATGGAGTCAGCAGGGTGGGCAGGAGGAGCTCAGGTGTGCTAAGCTTCATTAAAGTAATGCTATCATTATAATGTCTAGTTTCTTTAAGAGGAGACACATTAGTCCATGGACCACACGGCAGAATCTATGTCTAAAGTGTATTTTTTACACAAGGTTTATTTCAGGGCCTGATAACCGTGATAAAGCTGAAACTCAGAAAAGTTTATCACACCAAAATATAAAACTTAGATATGGGACTTTTCAAAAGTCACCGATAGCCCTTGGCAGTAGAGTGGTACCAACCTGTTGTCTGGCTCATGTATTACGCAGCCAAAAAGAAAAACAAAACAAAACAAACACTGTGTGGCTCATATCCTGTTAACACACTGACAACTGTAATATACATGACAACCTGTTGAACTTTCATCAGGGCTTACATAATGAGGCTTTATGCACCATTAGGCACTGCTCAGGTCTGTGCTGTTTGGAGGGAAATGCTCACACATCAGGGCAATAAAATTGACTATTTTCTGTGTTGCATGAAAGTGACTGTCATATTCATTTGTTTTTAAGGAAAAAAAATGTGATCAAACAATGCAAGTAAAAAAAAAAAAAAAGAAAAAAAAAAAAGGTGCCATATTGCCCAGCTCATTTTCTCAGTTTTTAGTCCTGGTTTAGTCCTGGTTTAGTCCTGGTTAAGTACTGCTTCAGACCTGGTTCAGACCTGGTGTAGTCTCTTCTGACCTGTATGTTTGTGTTTTCAGATCACGGTGACAGAGACAGCCCTGTTCCTGGTTCAGTACACGTCCAAAGAGTTTGACCGCTCAGAAAAGTCTGTGGCCATCGGGGACTGCTGCTACCTCAACCCTCTGGTCCGACGCACCGTGCGCTTCCTGGGTGAGACCACACACACACATACGCACACACGCGCACACACACGCACACACACTCATGTGCACACACACATGCAGACATGCTCAGACATGCACACACACACGCACATACACATCTATACACTCACATGCAAACACGCACACACACATAACGCACATGCACACATGCACACACACACACACATACATGCATTCACACGCAAACATGCACACTCATGTGCACACATGTTGAAGGAGCAGAGGAGTGTTGGAGGAATGGAGGAGTGAAGGTTGGAGGAGTAGTCGTTGGAGGAGTAGTGATCATTGGAGGAGTGATGGAGGACTAGAGGAGTTATGGTTGGAGGAGTGATGGTTGGAGGAGTGATAGAGGAGTAGAAGAGTGATGGAGGAGTGACTGTTGGAGGAGTGGTCGTTGGAGGAGTGGTGGTTGGAGGAGTGATAGAGGAGTAGAGGAGTGATGGAGGAGTGACTATTGGAAGAGTGGTTGTTGGAGGAGTGATGGTTCGAGGAGTGATCATTGGAGGAGTGATGGAGGACTAGAGGAGTTATGGTTGGAGGAGTGATGGTTGGAGGAGTGATAGAGGAGTAGAGGAGTGATAGAGGAGTGACTGTTGGAGGAGTGGTTGTTGGAGGAGTGATAGAGGAGTAGAGGAGTGATGGAGGAGTGACTGTTGGAGGAGTGGTTGTTGGAGGAGTGATGGTTGGAGGAGTGATAGAGGAGTAGAGGAGTGATGGAGAAGTGACTGTTGGAGGAGTTGTTGTTGGAGGAGTGATGGTTGGAGGAGTGATCGTGGTAATGGTGGCCTCAGGCAGCAGAAACATCTGTGCATCCATAAAACATACGCTCCTTCCACACAGTCATTATAGTCATTACATCAGTAGGAGAAAGGGGATGATTCATTCTAGCAGATAATACCCAGACTGTACTTAGGAAGATGGGCTAAATTACAATGTGGAGTTTGTCACTTAATTTTAGTAACCAACTAAAGAGCTATAAAAATTTGACACTCGTTATTGGTGTTAAAGGAACTGTACGTAGCCTTGTTTCACACAAAAAGGTTTTACAATCACAACTGAACCTGTGTCACCAGAGCCTTAACCTGCAGATAGAGAAACATCCAAGTTTGTCTCATTCTCAGTATATGGACAGAACATACCTCATATGAAAGCTCAGAACCTCCAGAATTCACTCCCTGAGCTGCAGAAGCTGCACTAGCACTGATTCATGACTGGCTGCAGGTGCTGGAATTTAAGTAGTGACCATTCAGATTAGAGAGTCTTTAACCCTTACATACTAGTCGGGTCAAATCTGGCCTGTTTTGACATTCAGCAGTTGTAAAAATACCCCAAGCATCATTCTTTTATCCTGAAATTTGATGACATTTCCTAAATTTTGCCAAAATACACAAAAATTTAAATATTATATATATATATATATATATATATATATATATATATATATATATATATATATATATATATATATATATATATATATATATATATATATATATATATATATAAAAATGTGTTCCTCACCTTCCACGGTGGTTGGTCTCTCTCACCCTCATCAGCTCGGGCCCTCTACCAGAGGCCTGGGAGCTTGAGAGTTCTGCGCAGTATCTTTGCTGTTCCTAGTACTGCACTTTTCTGGACTGAGATGTCTGATGTTTTTCCGGGTATCTGCTTGAGCCATTCCTCCAGTTTGGGGGTTACAGCCCCGAGTGCTCCGATCACCACGGGCACCACTGATGCCTTCACCTTCCAGGCCTTCTCCAGCTCTTCCTTGAGCCCCTGGTATTTCTCTAGTTTCTCGTGTTCCTTTTTCCTGATATTACCATCGCTTGGTATTGCAATGTCCACCACCACGGCTTTGTTCTGTTGCTTATCCACCACCACTAAGTCTGGTTGGTTCGCCATCACCATTCTGTCAGTCTGTATCTGGAAGTCCCACAGGACCTTGGCACGCTCATTCTCCACAACCTTTGGGGGAGTTCCCCACCTTGACCTTGGGGTCTCCATACCATGTGTATGTATATGTATATACCGTATTTTCCGGACTATTGAGCGCACCTGAATATAAGCCGCATCACCTAAATTTTCAAAGAATTTTATTTTTGTACATATATAGGCCGCACCTGTCTATAAGCCGCAGGTGTCCACGTCTTCAAGAAGTTTTCAAGTTCGGAGCATCTGCTTGTATTGCCTCTAAAGCTTTTGTCGTCTTTTTACATTGAGTCAGTTCGTCACGCGCGAGAGTCGCTCTGGCGCTCTACTGCGCATGTCTCGAGCAGAAAGAGCCGCTGTCCTGTCT
The DNA here is from genome assembly GCA_029959045.1 of Taenioides sp. WSHXM2023. Taxonomy (NCBI): domain Eukaryota; kingdom Metazoa; phylum Chordata; class Actinopteri; order Gobiiformes; family Gobiidae; genus Taenioides; species Taenioides sp. WSHXM2023. Next base: position 25,413,551 of record CM057105.1, read on the forward strand.
GGGATCATGTCAGTGTCTTGTATCATGTCAGTGTCTTGTAGGATTTCAACAGGATTTCAGGCTCTCCCGGGGGTCGGGGTTAGTTGTATCGATCATGTATGAGTGGATGTCCAGCTACTGAAGTTTGAGACGTTTCGTCTCGTCATTTACGCCTCACCTGCATTTAACACATATGGGTCATTAAGACGTATCCCACTCACTAATGTTCATTTAGCAGCAGAACTTATTTTATCACGCAGCGATAAACTGTTTTAGTGCTGACAACAGCGCTAGCGAGTGTTCTAACTAACCCTAACCCATGTTCACCGCACAGACAGCGGCGCTTTCTGCACTCAAGCTGCGCGCGCATCCGCTGTGTTCATAGACGAATAATCCGTCCATATATGAGCCGCATCGGTGTATAAGCCGCAGGGTTCAAAGTGTGAGAAAAAAGTAGCGGCTTATAGTCCGGAAAATACGGTATATATATATATATATATATATATATATATATATATATATATATATATATATATATATATATATATATATATATATATATATACATACATACATATACATACACACACACACACACACACACACATATATATATATATACACTACAAATTGCTACAAATTTTTGGACACTGAGGCTGGTTCGGGTCAGTTTTTCAATTTTGACCCGTATCTATTCAGATGGATTTTAGATCCATCAGTGCAGGTCAAATGAAGGAAAATCAAAGTTTTAGGGAATATTGAAACTGTGAAACTGTACAGGCCATGTTTGTGTGTATTTTTTATGGGACAGTGGTGACAGAGTTCAAGAGTTCACTGTTTTGAAATTTCCCCCATGTCCCAGGTTCCCAGAGATAGACAGAGAGATCATCCTGTATATGCTGCACATCAGGAACAGAGGTCATCCAGAGGTCAGAGGGTGCATTGAAACAGACACAAGATCTGCACCTGCAAGCACAAGCACCTGCACATAATAATGACACATTTGAATCAGTTTGGGTTGAGAGGGTGATGGTGGGAGGGGAGCGGGTGGGGTGTGAAGGTACCTGAGCTGCCATTTTGGTGACTGACATCATGGCAGCAAGAATTACTATGCAGCAGGCCCTTGATCTGATCTTCCAAGGTGAGAAGAATGAGAACAAACCTGCTGCGAATGTGGAAAACACATATGCAAGTCCCACACGTGCAAAGTTTCCTACCACTGCTTTGAATGCACTGACTAGTCTGAAATAAGCATAATGGTTGCAGTAGATAAACATGGTTATATTATAAATTCCAACAGTCCCAAAATATTCATGTCATTTTCAAATGCAATGAAATATATATAAATCATAATAGCTTTAATGTTTTTATGTGTTATATAAAATAGGACATCATACTGTGTGATAGATGTTTTTTCTCCAAAAACAAGTGTTGTAAAACTTAAAAAAAAATGCTCTTCCTGCTCTCTGAAATATTATATTTATAAATTACATATATTTATTAACGTGGGATAGTCTATTTAGACATTCTAAATAGATATGTATTTATAATTTGGTATAGACACTTACTATGAGGGAATTCTTTGTCCGGGTCAAATCTGATCTGAAGCATACTGTGAAGGCTTAAGAAATGAACAGTTTCTAAAGGTTAAAGAACTTGGCAACATGTTTTTAAAATAAAAATAAATCAGATGTCCTATATGTTATTTATGTTATGTGATGTAAGGAAATAAATGCTATTTACAGTTTCTGCTCTTGTTCCTTTTTTGTACCAGGTTTTGACAGGCACATAAATCCAAGGCATGGGCATATCCACCTGTCACTCAGAGCATGACTGAGGCTGACCAATTTGAGGAGTGGAGGTCAAAGTTAGATCTGATTCAGATTTTTATAAACATATTGCCCAGACCTAAGTATTGGAACTGACAAATCTGGATCAGTGCAGTTTTTAACAGATGCCCTTCCAATCTTAACCATCCACCCACCAAGTACTAAACAATTATATACAATATTGCCATAGATGGTATATATTAATGGACATGTTCCAAATAGGACGTTTGCATGCGGGCGCTTCTGGCTCCTTCTGACTCTGGCTCCCATTGACTTACATTGGAATATTGTGTCTCCTCTCTCTGTAACTGTTGCAGTGAGCCTCGTCTTTTTGGTTTTAAAATGTTCGTATTAACCCACTCTACATGATCCTGGTGGGTTTTTTGGGGTTTTTTTTTCGCTATTTTGTCTGTTAAAAAAAAACTTATTCATAATATAGAGCCTGGCTCCAAATTTGCCCCTTTAACTGTAGAATCGCGAGCTTCATTTGACTGGAGCCCAAAGCTGTGGGTGACGTCACACTTGCTTAGTCCACTTCTTTATACAGTCTATGATTACTGCCTTGGGTGAGACTAGGGTTGTCAAAGGTATTGAAAATGAACTTTTCCTGAATAGTTTTAAAATGATGTTGAGCTGTATCAGAACACGTATAAGAGCACATAGACTAGTATACACCCATGGACCACTATGGAACCTACAGGACCACTGAGTACACACATATAAGGACACATGGGAATAGAAAAGAAAGTACTACTATTTAATGTGGAAAATCACATTCTATTGTCTATTAGAGTGTTATCTATGATCATCATGGTATTGAAATCAGTATTCAATATTGAGTGAGTCTGTTCCTTAGTAACGCAGACGAGTTTGAAACTTTACTGTTGAAATACCACTAAGTGAGACTGAACTTTATATGCCATTTCCACCACCATCCATTTGAGCTGATGTTATCAAACTTACTGCGTATTCATGGATTCCATCCGAGTGTAGCTGACTGTGTGTGTATGTGTGCTATGTATGTGTGCTATATGTGTATGTGTGCTGTGTATGTGTGCTGTGTGTGTGCTGTGTATGTGTGCTGTGTGTGTATGTGTAGAAAAGGCCCCCTTGTGGCAGCTAGGAGCCACTGACTTTGACACTATCTCTCTCTCTCCTCACAGTATGTGTACTGCTAATTGTCCGTAAAGTGGCGTGTTGGGGAATGAAAACAGAGCGTATGGGAGGTGCTGATTGGATGCTGATGTATGACGTATTGATTTTCGGTCTGAGCTGAAAGCGGGCTGGAGCATTGATTTACACAGGCACCGGCTTGTGTGGATGAGTTACACTGGTGGAGGCTTGTGTGGATAGGGACACACATTGATCCTGTGTAGTGACTGTGTGTTCGGTCATTTAGTCTGCTCATTATTCTAACAGCCTTCACTGACCATGTGTCACGAGCTCAGACTGCATATAGAAGTCGCCTGAGGGAGTGTGAATCACCCATAGCAGCAACCAAATGATGCCAATCGAGGTTAGCAGTTCTAGTGGCTAATCTGCAACCAGGGACCATATCTGGAAACTGGCGTGCAACCAAAGAGCCTATCAAAAGGAAGGTACTCGCCCCTTCCTGCTTGTACAATTGGTTTGGTAGGGGGCGGGTGTTTAGCAACAAGCCAGGGTAGCTGTCCTTCAAACCTTTTGGTCACATGAGTTGACATCTTTGCATCACATTTATGTGTGTTCTGTATGGCTGTAATGGACTAAAGACACATTCTGCCTACCGATCAGGCAACTAAAAAGGGGGTGTGGCGAAAGCTCTCAAAACTATTACACACCTGTGTATCAGTTCTGAACTGCACTCAGAAGACTACACCTGCAGGGGGAGTTCATGCAAAAACTACCGTTTATGCAGAAAAAAAAAGTACTAGACAGAACACAAAACAGTGTATTTATGTTGCTGGGTTTTAGATGACATCACAACATTCTATAGACCAATAATGTTTAATACAGATGGGGCTCAGGTAAAATGAATATTGCTGAAATGCAGATTTTTTTGTAATACAGTGAGTTGTTGGGTCTAGCCACTAATAGAAGTGATCAGGTTCAACAACTTGTGACTTCAGACTTTTTACATATAAATACAGAAAAATATCATATCTCCTTTCTGCTCTTGTCTCATAGAAGTCCTGATCATCTAAAGAACATGACTAGCCGACTAATCCACATTTTGGTCAACTAAGACTCAACCGTTTAACACTATAAGTCCCAGGAATTTTGACACCCCCCTAAAAGTCCTGGAGAAGAGTCGAAAGACTCCAAACTGACGACTCTGATGGCCACAATTAGCATCTCTTCATTTGTAAATGCGTCCATTACCTGAAGAATCAGCAGGGGGGGAGGACTATCTGGTCAGTTCCCATAAGCTGTCAAGTACTTTTTTACTCGAGTGATTATTTGGGTCACTACTTTTTACTTCTACTTGAGTAAATTTATTTTATTTTAGTTTAATTTAGTTTATTTGACAGGGACCATGTACATCAACATTAATCACAAAGGAAAATATGCCTAGTACCAGATTTTAGCTCTCACAACTACCGTAATTTCCATCTGTAGTCCCTGAACTAACAAGATACACAAACCTGTATTAAACGCAGAATAATGTAGGAAATACAAAAGTTCAACATTTCATAATAAAACAATAAAAATTACCATAGTAAAAAGTGCATCTGAACACCCCTGTCCCCTGTAAAGTGCATATGTCAGCACTAAATCAACATTTAATGCTGACATATCTGTGTATTTAAAAGATGTTTTTTTTTTTTGTTTCTGTACAGAATTTTTTTAAGTTTTTGCATAATTTAAGTTCTGCTCGAAGTTTATTCCATTCTGTAATTGTTTTAAATGATAATGATGATTGTCCTAGAGCTGTTTTTCTTTTTGGTATGGCACATTGCTCAGTTGTCGTTGAGCGTGTCGTTCTACTCATTTGTTCAGATGTTAGAGTAACAAACTTTTTGAGAGGTGGAGGTGCCATATTATTAATTATTTTGAAGAGCAGACGTAAATTTGCATATTTGATATTATTGTCAAAGTTTAACATATTGTACTTTCTAATTATTTGACAATGGTGATAGTGTCGTGTTTTCCTATCCAGAATCCTAAGTGCTTGTTTGTAAAGAGTTTCCAGTGGTTTGATGGTTGTCTTGTTTGCTTGTGACCAACATGACATACCAAAAGATAAATGAGACAACATCATTGCATTCAGATAAGTCTTAGCTCCTTCTGTTGTTAGTGAGTTTCTTATACATCTAAAGTTGGACAGATTATATTTTAATGTGTGACAAACCTTTTTGACATGTCTTTTGAAGCTTAGCGTAGAATCTAAAATAATGCCCAGATATCTAAACTCATCTATATTTGTAATCTGTTGTCCCATCACAGATATTGGGGGGTAGGTTATGTGTTTATGTTTGATTGAGAAAAAACATTGTGGCCGTTTTCCCCACATTTAGTGTCAAACAAGAGTCATCCCACCATTTAGCAATTTTGTTCACAGCCACTAATAACTTGACGGCCACTTGTTCAGGATCCTTCCCATCTGTTTAGATCTTATCTTATTTTAAAGTAAAGCTACTCTTACTTGAGTAAATATTTTGGCTACTCTACCCACCTCTGTGCACAAGTAGCTGTGAATTGGAGGCAATCATAAAAAAAAGGTTAGGCCAAATGTCCCATACACAGAGGCAAATGTGTAAATAGCAGCTCATTGTTGGTGCATTGCACCCATCAGCCAATCAAAAGACATTCAGTCTGATGTTTGTCAGCCCAATGGGCAAACCTGCCTGACCACTCAGTGTGTGGGTGTGTGGCAGTGGGGGATGGTGGGCTAAAGGTTCCAAAGTTGCAGGCAGCCTTTTGTGCTGAGGGGGATAAATACAGTGCATCCGGAAAGTATTCACAGCGCTTCCTTTTTCCCACATTTTGTCATGTTACAGCCTCATTCCAAATTGTATTAAATTCATCTCTTACCTCAAAATTCTACACACAATACCCCATTATGACAATGTGAAAAAAGTTTTTTTTTTTTTTTTTTTTTTTTACATTTTTTGAATTTATTAAAAATAGAAAACTAATAAATCACATTTACATAAGTATTCACAGCCTTTGCTTAATACAAGTCTTTTTGAATATGATGCCACAAGCTTAGCACACCTATCTTTAGGCAGTTTTGCCCATTCTTCTTTGGAGTAATTCTCAAGCTCCATCAGGTTGGATGGGAGACGTCTGTGCACAGCCATTTTCAGGTCTCTCCAGATATGTTCAATCGGATTCAAGTCTGGACTCTGGCTGGGCCACTCCAGGACATTCACAGAGTGGTTCTGAAGCCAATCCTTTGAGATCTTGGCTGTGTGCTTCAGGTCGTTGTCCTACAGAAAAATGAACCTTCGGTGTTTCATTTTTTCGGTGATGAGCGGTGCCTGGTTTCCTCCAAACATGACGCCTGGCATTCACACCAAAGAGTTCAATCTTTGTCTCATCAGACCAGAGAATTTTGTTTCTCATGGTCTGAGAGTCATTCAGGTGCCTTTTGGCAAATTCCAGACGGGCTGCCATGTTCCTTTTACTAAGGAGTGGCTTTCGTCTGGCCACTCTACCATACAGGCCTGATTGGTGGATTGCTGCAGAGATGGTTGTCCTTCTGGAAGGCTCTCCTCTCTCCACAGAGGAATGCTGGAGCTCTGACAGAGTGACCATCGGGTTCTTGGTCACCTCCCTGACTAAGGCCCTTCTCCGATTGCTCAGTTTAGACGGCCGGCCAGCTCTAGGAAGAGTCCTGGTGGTTCCAAACGTCTTCCATTTATGAATAATGGAGGCCACTGTGCTCATTGGGACCTTCAAAGCAGCAGAAATTTTTCTGTCTCCTTCCCCAGATTTGTGCCTCAAGACAATCCTGTCTCGCAGGTCTACAGACAATTCCTTTGACTTCATGCTTGGTGTTTGTGCTCTGACATGCACGGTCAACTGTGGGACCTTATATAGACAGGTGTGTGCCTTTCCAAATCATGTCCAATCAACTGAATTTACCGCAGGTGGACTCCAATGAAGCTGTAGAAACATCTCAAGGATGATCAGTGGAAAAAGGATGCAGCTGAGCTCAATTTTGAGCTTCATGGCGAAGGCTGTGAATACTTATGTAAATGTGATTTATTAAGTTTTCTATTTTTAATAAATTCAAAAACTGTCAAAAAACATTTTCACATCACACACAAATTCTGAAAAATAGTATTTTTTTCATATGTATGAAAAGAAAAAAGCGGGACCTTTTATAGTGATTTTTTTTTTTTTTTGCAAATATTAATCCATAATTTTGTTATAGTATTCTAAAATGTTGACTTTTTTTATCGAAGGTCCTCTTTTTTTTTTTTTTTTTTCTGCTAAAAGCACAAAAATGTGTCGAGGAGGGATATATCATAAATATTTAACACATTTAATTTGAGAAATAAATAAAATAAAAGAAATGGACCGTTTTTGTGGTTTTATTCACAAACCACACCATATTCAATACACCAAAGAAGTACAAAACAAATGTCATTTCAAGAGTCTACAGTGTCTCCCCTTCAGCCGCCCTCCTGGGGTGCGCCAGTAATGGCCTCGTTTACAAAACAAAAGCAGCTGTTCGCAGCTGAAGACAGGATGTTAGCTAAAATCCTTCCAGTCAATCGACTTATCTCTGGGTTCAAAAGGTAGAAAAGTCAAATGACTCCTCTCTGGGACTTCTAGTGTTAATGGACTGGACGACTAAAGGCCTACAGCCCTAGTGTTCTGTGACACTGTTAGCCCAAAGAATTATCATGACCATCACACTTTCCCTTCTCAGAATTTGACTTACTACCCTCTAGGCGGCGCTATAGAGCAGCCAGATATAAGACCAATCCATTTTAAAATGCATTTATTCTGTCAGACATAACCATGGTGAGCACACTGTAGTAATGTGGTGCAAAACCTGGTTTGTGTCTCTTTTGTGATGTATGTCTCTGTGCTACTGTTTGCAGCTGTCTGTACTCCAGCCAAGACACATTTCCCTCTGGGGAAATAAAGTTCATTTTGATTCTGAAATCCATCCACATTTAAATAGACTTGAAAATGTATTCATTGTTGTAATAAATTGGTTATTTCAATTTTCACCCATTCAGTGATGGAACACTACTGTTGGTGCTCAGAGGTAGACTGCAGGTTTGGTTCTAACCACCAATGTTCAGGTTAATGGACAAGCTAAGATAAAATAATCCTTTACTGTCCTTCTTGCAAGGGATGATATACTAAATAATTAATGATTTTTCCAGATTTTCTTGGAGCCAGATCACTATTTCAATTTCACAATTCTTGAAATTATGTATTTATATTTCCTTGAAGAGGTCACTAAAGTCATCTGCTTCTTGTGAAAGTTCACACTTCACTGCAGTTGGTTAAATCCACATGTTCCTCACAGATGATTGCGGAGGCTGACCAGAGGCCTGGTGGGACAAATACTGTATCTTTGTTGAGCCTGAAGCTCCATTCAAGAGAAAATAGCTGATTGTTACAGAATGAGATCACAATGTGATTTTATCTCCATATCACCCAGCCCCACTCCCCTGGGACAAATGTGTCTTAAGTACAGGAGGTCACATGCTGTAACACAGAGAAAACATAAACCCATCCAAACAACTTCCACCACTGAACATATAGCAATAAGAATAACACGAGGGATACACAGTCAGGACCTTTAGGTTGCTCTGTTGACAAGCACTTCACAGTCTAAGAAGTTCTGTTATTAGTCTCACATACCCAAAGGCCTGTGTGTACAGTTCTGACTGTACACAGTAGTAAGTAGTTGAGACTGGAGACCTTTTCTCTGACTGACTGCCTGTGTGTTCCAGGTGTGTACGTTTTCGGCCTCTTCACTGTGGACATCTTTGTGAATGCGGGGCAGGTGGTCACCGGGAACCTGGCCCCATATTTCCTGACTGTGTGCAAACCCAACTACACCGCACTGGGCTGTCAGCAGGCACTGCGCTACATCAGCCACCAGGAGGCGTGCACGGGCAACCAGGACGACATCCTGCGAGCGAGGAAGAGCTTCCCATCCAAAGAGGCAGCTCTCAGTGTGTACGGAGCGCTCTACCTGGCTGTGAGTACATTTAGTGCCCGTGATTAACGATACCATTACTTACAACTAACTTAAAGTTGAACTAAACACTAAATCCACTTTTGTTGCTACTGTTGTATATTATGTTTTAATAGTGTTATCTACTATTCCTGGTCCCTTTTCTGGCAACTCTGGTGCAAACTAGGTACATTTGCAGCTTTTTGTTTAAAAACACCCAAGTTTGTGCTGCCATCAGTGAATTTCCAGTAGCTGGTGACATCACGCAAAACTGCCCTAATTACTGCCAGTTGTTTCCTATTATAAATATATGGCTACAGGGGTGGAGTTTGAACTTTGGATTCCTGTTAGACCAATCAGACTGTTCCTTATACCCCCAGACCCCACCCCTTCTCCCCCCTCACTCTCCCCTTTAGTTCTCCTCTGCCCAGTTTAGCAGCTCTATTTGAAATGTGGTTGTGTGCAGAGTTTAGTTGTGTAGTCCCACTTTAAGTGCTCTGCCTGACCATGAGTCCCTCCGTGTACCTCTCATAATTTTATGCCATATACTTCATACTACAACCAACTAGACTGTAACCTTTGAAAAAGAGTAGCCACAGTAAACAGTATGATGAGTTGATATAAATAGCCCTGCCTCATACTTCCATCTTGCTCGGAATTTTAATAGTTGCCCTCTTGCTTTGATCCAAGATGGCGCCGCGTATGGTCGCCCTGGTGATTTGGTGCTCTTTGTTTTGTCTGTTTTTGTTCGTAAATCGTGTGTCTGCGTGCTCTTACACCCGTGAAGAGCTCCTAAACATCAGAACAACGACTTCTGCTGATCTACTGCCAGTTTTTTTAGTGCCTGCAGTAGATTTAGTTCATTTTTTGGCCAAAAAAGTGAGACGCCGCAGACGAGGAAAACGCGCAGGGGCTCTGGTGCGCCTTCGGAGACGCGGCACACGGACGCCCTTACCTGGGATTTTCCTGTCCAACGTTCGCTCACTCAGCAACAAGATGGACGAACTGGCGCTGCTGATGAGGAGTAACAGAGACTTTTCTTCCTCTTGTGTCTTGTGCTTCACGGAGACATGGCTCAGCGAGCAGATCCCGGACCGCGCGTTACACCTGGACGGATTTCAGCTCCTCCGCGCGGACAGACATCGGGCTCTCTCGGGGGGAAAGACAAAAGGTGGAGGGGTCTGTTTCTACATCAACAACGCCTGGTGCTCAGATGTAACTGTGATCTCCCAACACTGCTCTCCCGCTCTGGAATATCTCTTCATTCACTGCAAACCTTTCTACTCGCCACGTGAGTTCGCTTCATTCATTCTGGCTGCTGTTTACATCCCGCCATGCGCGGACGTGCACGAGGCTCAACGCGCACTCGCGGAACAGATTCTGGATGTGGAACGAACCTTCCCGGACTCTCTACTTATTATCCTCGGCGACTTTAACAAGGGAAACCTGAGCCAGGAGTTACCAAAATACAAACAGTTTATTAAATACCCAACGAGAGAGCAGAACACGCTGGATCATTGTTACACAACAGTCAGTGGGGCCTATCGGAGCGTGTCACGTGCTGCTTTAGGCTTTTCTGATCACGTCATGGTTCACCTCATCCCCACATACAAACAACAACTGAAGCTCTCCAAACCAACTGTGAGGACTTCTAAAAGGTGGACCAGCGAGGCTGTGGAGGAGCTTCGCACATGCTTGGACACAACAGACTGGGGCATGTTCAAGGCTTCCACAGAGAATCTGGATGAGTACACGGACACAGTGACGTCATACATCCAGTTCTGTGAGGACAGTATTATTCCATCTCGCACCAGGGTGTCATTTAACAATGACAAACCCTGGTTCACACCCAGACTGAGGCAGCTGAGGAAAGAGAAGGAGGAGGCGCACAGAAGTGGTGACCCTCACTCTTACAGACAGAGCAAGTACTCATTTAGCAAGGAAGTGGAGAAGGCTAAATCGAGATACAACACACATCTGAAGGAGAAGTTCTGGTCCAACGACTCCGTCTCTGTCTGGAAAGGTCTGAAGGAGATCACAAATTATAGACCCAAAGCCCCCCCTGCTGTGGATGACCGACAACTAGCGGAAAGGCTTAACACCTACTACGCTAGATTTGAAGTCTCACACCCCTCCCCCACCCCACTGACTACAATGGACATTGCGGCCAAGCCCACCTCAGACCCCTCCTCCTCCCCCACTGCCCTCACACTCTCCAAGCAGGATGTGACTAAGACATTTAAAAGGCAAAACCCACGGAAAGCCCCAGGTCCGGACGGTGTCTCTCCTTCCACCCTGAGACACTGCGCTGAAGAATTGGCTTCTGTCTTCACGGACATCTTTAACATCTCCCTGGAGTTATGCCATGTCCCAGCCTGCTTCAAGCTGTCCACCATTGTTCCCGTCCCCAAGAAGCCCAGGATCACCGGACTTAACGACTACAGGCCTGTGGCGCTGACGTCTGTAGTCATGAAGTCATTTGAGCGCCTGGTTCTGCCTCACCTCAAGTCCTTCACCTCCCCCCTCCTGGACCCTCTGCAGTTCGCCTACAGAGCCAATCGGTCTGTAGACGACGCCATCAACCTGGCCCTCCACTTCATCCTTCAGCATCTGGACTCCCCGGGAACCTACGCCAGGATCCTGTTTGTGGACTTCAGCTCTGCATTCAACACCATCCTCCCTGCTCTGCTCCAGGACAAGCTCGCCCAGCTCAACGTGCCTGACTCCACCTGCAGGTGGATCACTGACTTCCTGACGGACCGGAGGCAGTGCGTGCGGCTGGGGAAGAATGTCTCGGACACTCGGACTATAAGCACAGGATCTCCACAGGGCTGTGTACTTTCTCCCCTGCTCTTCTCCCTGTACACCAACTGCTGCACCTCCAGCCACGACTCCGTGAAACTGGTTAAGTTTGCGGATGACACCACCCTCATCGGGCTCATCTCGGACGGCGATGAGTCTGCCTACAGGAGGGAGGTGGACCGGCTGGTGTCCTGGTGCAGCAGCAACAACCTGGAGCTCAACGCCCAGAAGACAGTGGAGATGATCGTGGACTTCAGGAAAGTCACAGCCCCCCTGCCTCTCCTCACCCTGACAGACTCCTCCATCACCACTGTGGACTCCTTCCGCTTCCTGGGCACCTGCATCACCCACGACCTCAAGTGGGAGCCGACCATCAGCTCCCTCATCAAGAAAGCCCAGCAGAGGATGTACTTCCTGCGGCAGCTGAGGAAAGCCAAGCTGCCTGCCCAGATGATGGTGCAGTTTTACACGGCCATCATTGAGTCCATCCTCACCTCCTCCATCACTGTGTGGTACGCTGGGGCCACTGCCAGGGACAGACAGAGACTGCAGCGCATTGTGCGCTCTGCTGAGAAGGTGATCGGCTGTAGCCTTCCATCTCTTCAGGACCTGTACGTCTCCAGGACTCGGGGGCGTGCAGGCCGGATAGCAGCTGACCCCTCTCACCCTGGACATGGACTATTCCAGCCACTTCCCTCTGGCAGAAGGCTACGGTCCATACGGACCAGAACCTCTCGCCATAAGAACAGTTTCTTCCCCTCTGCCGTTGGACTCATAAACACTTTATGAACACTTATAACACCTGTACTAAGGACACTTTATAATACCAGTCACTTTAAATAAGTCATGTCACGTCACTTGCTCTTTTGCACTGTCGGTTTGCACTGTTGTTCTGATGCTCTGTATATACTTGACTATTTTTATTTTTATTATATATCTTAATCTTTTTGCATGCTCTTACTTTATTCAAATAGTGTTACTTTATTATTATTATTATTATTATTATTATTATTATTATTATCCTTTCTAACTGTGATATCTCTACTTGTATTATTATTATATTATTATTAGTATTATTATTATTATTCAGTGTTCTATGTTGCACCTTATCACCAAAGCAAGTTCCTAGTCTGTGAATTGTTCACTGACAATGGCAATAAAAGCTTTTCTGATTTCTGATTTCTGATTTCTGATTACTCACTTTACAGATGATGTTCAACCTTAGACAAACTGGCACATGGCACTCATTCTACACAGAAACACTGTAAACTGTGAATGAAAAAACAAGTTAACACTGCAGAATGTTAGACCTGGAAATGAGGAGGTTGTTTTGTCAGAAGAGGACACACCATAGATATTATGATCAGTTTTAATCAATATAACATGTGAAGACTTATTTATGTCTGCAGTTTCATATGAAAACACACACACTGAACCGTGTCAGCGCTTTGCTGTGCAGTGTGTGTGTGTGTCTGCTGTGTGTGTGTTGGTTGTGACAAAGGTCAGTGAAAATGGGTGCTATTTATTATGAATATTGTCTCATGAACTGGAAATAATATAGAGGTGGATGAAAAACAAGAAAATCATAGCACATTGTTTGCGCATTAAAATGTATTGAATTCATGCACATTGAATATATATTACTTTTAAGAGGTTATTAAATCTATCCACTTCATCCAGGAATTGACACTCACTGTGATTGGTTGTATCCACCAGTCACCCACTCAGAGTTTGATGGTGGCTGACCAATCAGAGGAGTGGTTGGAGGAATGTAAACCGGGCTGGGCCATATGATAAAATGATAAAATAATTATATATATTTTGTGTCAATGTGTGTGTGTCAATCAGTCGTAATTCTTTGATTGATCACAATTCTTCAGTTTGGTTTGATTTTGTTCTGTTAGAAACAAATACGAGTGAGTGTGCACTGCGCTCCACATGCTTTTGCTAACAGTGGACAGACTGTAAACCTCTCTATTATAAAAGCCCAGGCTCACTGACCCTTAGACAGGACTGAAACTCAGTCTCCATTAAAATGTGATTCATTTCCCCTCACAAGGCCACACTATTCCCTAAATGCACTATTTAGAGGTACACACTTTTAATGGTGTGAGTGAAAATAGTAGTCCACTCAAAATTTCAAACAGTACTTTGAAAAGTAGTGGGCATCAGTGGTCATTAGAGCGGTCAATATAGACCACAATGCAGTGGGACAGAATCAGATCTTTAACTGGACACAGACAGAAGCACTGGTTTATGGCACTGTTGATCCTGATTCTGAATAAAACACACATTATGGTGTAAAAGTGCTAGCGGTAGCTACTTCTCTGAGCATGAACTGTTAAAAGATTGATCATGTGTCTGCTTGTGCAAGATCCCGCTTGACAAAAACTAGTATAGCCCATAAAATTAATGTGTGATCATTATTTATTATAGACATTAAGATCAGAGTTTAGCCTTTAAGACTTTTTCACCCAGAGCCAGAGTCACATGACCAGAATATAGTTGTCTGTGTGTCCTAATCACTGTCCATAAGGCACTATATAGTCCACTCAAGAGTGGACGCTTGTGTAGTGAATAAGGGTTTAGGGACTAGGGTGGACATTCAGACACAGCCTTTATCTAATTACAGTTAAATTGTTTTTTTTGTGAATGTGGTTTCTGACCACAGGTCAGATGGTGTTTAGTGGGTGCTGGTGGTTCCTCCTTCAGCCTCGTTCATATTTTAGATGGTGTTATGAGCGTGCTGGTGGGAATACTCTGAAGAAAACTGATGTCAGATGTCAGAATAACAAATACATCAAAACAGCTAAAAGCAATATAATATAATATAATATGTAATGACTTCTGTCAAATCAGACAAGACATTTACATAACATTACACTGGACATAGTCTAGTATACTGTATTCAGGATGCCTCCGTTCATATAGTCTATGCTCTTTAATGAGACCTTTCTTCCTGTTTGATTCATGTGTGAAATCTTTTGCTGTTAGACTTTTTGCCATTATATTTGACTTTCGATATTGAAAGTGACAGAGTTTAGGCTAAGGTCCTTTAGTCCATGACAACAGGCCTGTATTATTGAAAAAAAAAAAGTTGAATTCACTGATCATGTGTGTTTGTCAATGAAAGCAGTGTCACGTGTTCTGCATGAGGAAACGCCTGAGAACTGTGTGAACTGATGAGAAATACTCCAGATGATGTGAGCACCTGTGCTCCTGTTCAGATACAGGTTTGAATCAAATGATCAAATTAAACCAAGTTTTATAAAATTGAGAATACAATTGAGAAAAACTGTAAGAGGCTATATACAATCTCTTTTGGTTTCTCATCACAAAAATTCGAGACACTAACGTCTAAAATTTGGGAACAGTGTTTTAAAGATAAGGTATGCTGTTTTGAAATGACTGAAATGCTCTGCTAGCAAAGCATTTCTTAAACCTGACCGACACTTTTACAGATACATGATTGATTAGTTTTGAATTAAAAAAAAAGGATTTTGTTGAGATAAGATTTTGTTTATGAAAACCACAACCATCATTATAATTCTGTGTGAGCTGTTTTGCAAATGTTAGTTTTAGGGATGCACCGACACCACTTTTTTAAAAACCAATATGAGTACAAGCATAATCATTTCTGTACTTGTCGATACTGAATACTGATACTGATACCCATGAACATACACTGAGCGCGTTCACATGCACATCAGTATCCTGGTTTTTAACCATATCCCGGTTATGGCAGTATTGAGGATGTGCTGTTTACATGTGCGCTGACAAACCGGTATACTCATATCCTTGTGTACGTGACCAAATGCAGTATTCCAGTTTTCTGACATAATCTTACAAATGCACAATCACAAAAAATATATATTTAATAAACCGGGGAAAATACAAACAACCATTTAATGCAGCTTTGCACACATCTGTTTACGTTTTACAGAAACAAAACTTTAAACCACATGGCTCATTTGCATAAACTATAAGCATTGAAAAAACAGCTGGCTGCTTAAGCCTGATGCGGTCATCTTCTGTTGGACTAAAGGACAGAACTCAGTGGATTATTTGTGTTCTTCCTGTGACAGAGGGATGTGCTGCTGGTGGTGAGTCTGTTCTGTGTGTACATCGCGTTGGAGATGGTTCATGTTAAACTTTTCAGAGATCATACGTATGTAGGTTGTACGTGTGCAGGTTGTACGTGTGCAGGTCGTACGTGTGCAGGTCGTACGTGTGCAGATTGTCCGTGTGCAGGTTATACGTGTGCAGGTCGTACGTGTGCAGTTCGTACATATGCAGGTCGTACGTGTGCAGCACAGTTCACTCATGTACAGTCACTGTATTTATCCCAGTTTCTCATAACTGGGATACTGGCTTATTCGGGATACTGAAACTGGGATACTGTGTAATGTGTCGTGTAATAGTGGTATTGGTGCGTGGTATCGACAAATGTTTAACGAGTACGAGTATATTAAGGAAGTATCAGGCGTATAGATATCGGTGCATCCCTTGTCAGTTTTCAATAGAGAAGTTTGTCAAAGTGAACAAAGTCTGGTACCCCACTTTTTTGCTTCTGCTGCTTTTAGTAACTCTGTGCTCCATGTAAATACCAGACCTATTGTGCATGTTATGGGTTGATGGAAGAAACCCACACAGACACAGGGAGAACATTCAGACTCTACACAGACACAAGGAGAATGTCTGACTGTCTGAGTTCACTGCAGAGAATACAGTGTTATTTAGTATTTCTATGGAGTGAGAAGAGTTTTCATGAGGGCTCAGAAACTCCAGAGACTGAAAAAAGAATATATTTTGACAGTAAAAGCAGCTATTTTGATTTTGAAACTGCTGTGGCTGGTCTCTGTGTGTGCTGGATCTGTGTTAAGACTATGTGAAGGAGGAGCTGTATGTTGGTCTAATGCTGTTTCCTGATTGGACACCCTCACTGTGACTGGAAAAGCTAGTTACGCATACGCCTCTCTATCTTTCTCCCTTTCTCTGTTTTTGTGTGCCAATCCTATCTTTCCTTCCTCTCTTTCTCACTCTTTTTTCTTTCTCCATATTTCTCTCATGCTCTCTACCCATCTCATTCCCTGTCTTGTTCTCCTCTCGATCTCGACCTGTCTTTCTGCCTACCTACTCTTTCAGTCTCTCCTTTCTCTCTCCCCTCCTCTCTTTCTCCCCATCTGCATTCACTTCTCTCTGTCTCCTTCTTTTCATCCCACGTTCTCTCTACTTCAAATTCCTCCATCCCTCCATCTGAGTCCCCTCTGTTACACCCTCTCCCTTCACCTCACTCTGTCCCTCTCTTTCTCTCCTCACACCCTCTCCCCCCTTTCTCCCTCCTTCTCTGTCCCTCTCTCCTCTCTCCCTGTCCCCCTCACAGTTTTGTGGTCCAAGTGTTTCTTATGCTAATCCCTGTGGGCTGTAGGCTGTGGTCAGAGGAGCAGCTTCAGCTCAGTCTTCTGTTTCTTCTTATCCAATCAGCACTTTATCACTTTACCTCTTTACCGCTGGAGACTTAGTGACTGAATGCACAGCTCAGCGCCCACCTCGGCTCAGAGATACTCACTTTAGGTAAAAATACTTTGATTTCAGGCAGATTTAAACTGGGCCTCAAGCAGTTGCCCCTCCCCTACACACACACACAAACAAACACACACACACACACACACACACACACACACTAGCTCAAGATCTGGAGATGGGTCCCAGAGTTTTGTATAGCAGCATGTCACTGACATGTTGTCCCAGAGGCACTGGGTGAAGGATGGGTCAAATGCAGAGAATGTAAGTATACCGTACCCTACCTAAGGAAGATGCACGTGACTTCTCTGCCATAGGGTCTGTTATCTGCTAGTTTCCATGGTGATGTAAGTGCTTTGCTTGTGGTGTGATACATACCTGATATACATGAGCTGGTTTAACATTTGTTAACATTTTTGGACATCCTTAAAAAAAACACAGTTTTTGTATATTGAGTGCATGTTCTTGTACATTTTTGTTCTAATATGAGAGTAGAGGAGGAAATCTATAGCTCACATGGTCTCTAAGCCGTGGACACTCGTCAGCAGCAGCTCCCACTGTCCCTCGCTCCCCTGCACTGACAGCCACATCTGCACCGGACTATTACACTGGATTTATGAGGCCCAGATGAGAGTGGAGATGAGATATGGTTCACCCCATACTCGGGTCAAGCGCACTTCCTCATCCATCCTGCGGGGGCTGCGCTGAGGCCAGGGGACAGACAGGACTATTAACATGCTATACTGGAGCTGGACAGACTATTGGTGGGTTTCAGATGACATCACAGTGTTCTATAAGCCAGTCATAGTTAAAGAGGGGGTATTACACTTCTGTGGGTATTAACTGCTAACAAATATTTAGATCACTATACTAGCTTTTATTGTTTTGAAAATCCCAAACTATCAGAAGATCAACCAGGAGAGGTATGAGAGGAGACAATCTGAGAGAAGAGGCTCGACTCAACTACAAACCCAATGTAGAGAGATATGCCAACCCAACCTGGTACCACAACAACTGGCAAGCTCCAGGATATGGGGACCTACATTATATAATGGGTGGATAAAGACCTGGTATGCCCCATGTGGACTCAAGGGGTACTGTGCCAACCACTCACCATCATACTTCTTACAG
Organism: Taenioides sp. WSHXM2023; assembly: GCA_029959045.1. NCBI lineage: Eukaryota > Metazoa > Chordata > Actinopteri > Gobiiformes > Gobiidae > Taenioides > Taenioides sp. WSHXM2023. Next base: position 25,431,947 of record CM057105.1, read on the forward strand.
GAAGTACAGGCACAAGAAGACCACCCTCCACAAAACTGTGACGCACGTGAAAGGAGAGGTGGAACTAGACATTTGAATTGGATAAACACAAGGGCAAAATGTAAATGGTCACAGTTTTATATAGTGATTTTCCACTTTCAAGGCACTCAAAGCATCAAGGAACCACTCACCCATTCACACACACACTCATACACCAGTGTACGCAGACACTGCCCAAGGACACAATGGCAGCATATGTATGTGGGAGCTGGAATCACTGTTGACCAAAGACCACCTGTGGATGTAAAAATAAGTGACTGTATAACTAGCTGTTTTAGCATCAACAGCGAGGAGGATTTCCCAGCTCTGAGCCGACACCAAAACAGAGAAGAAAGAAATGGTCCAGTGAATCCTAGATCTGCTAGGGCTGAGGAGGCCAAAACTGAATCTACTGGTGATTTGTAAAACAGGACACACAAATACAGCACTGAAGGAGACAGAAAAGCCTGTGTTTGTGTCAGTTCCCATTCTCAAAGAGAACATTTGATCTAAAAAAAAATGGAGAAGCAGGCAAAAGAATGCCTCCACACCTCCAGGGAACCAGGCCCCAACACCAAAGCCTGAGCCAGAGGAGGTGGCAGCTCACATAGATCCAGGAGCTAGCTAAAGGGTAAATTCTCCAGTGTCCATTAGGATAGACTATCCTAATTGTCTTGCTTTATTACAGCACACTTTTACAGTATTTTACAGCGTGCATTTTAGCTGCCCCCATGTACTAATTCTCACTGGTCTAGAATGTGATATCACCTGAAACACATCTGCAATAGACATACATGTACAATGTAGTTACATAATTAGCATAATTAACAAAAAAGTTGAAAAATCAAGGCCCCCTGAGGGGCTGAGGCCCAGCTGGTGATAGGGCTTCTGTGATGGCCCCCTGAGAGTCAGTGGGCTGTGGAGCTGTGCTGTTGCCTCCAAAGTTGCAAACACACAAAACACACATCACATCACCTCCTCCAGAGAGTCTATGTCTCAACCAGATAACACACACTTTATTCACCTTCTCTTCCGTCCACCTGGTCTTCTCCTCACTATTTCATCTACCTTCTCCTCTGTCCACCTGGCCTTCTCGTCACTACTTCATCTACCTTCTCCTGCCTGCATCAGAATATTGTATTAGCAGCTCTTGAGGTTAACTCAAGTCCACTATGTATTGCCTGCACCTAATCATATATTGATTTATTGTCCAAGAATCAGCAAAGCTGTGATTAGCAAGCTAGTTGTTGTTAGCTTTACTGTCATGACAAAACTCTGCTCTGGTTTGATAGTTGTGAAAAGTGCTTATAAACAACATGGTGAATATTTAGGATACTCAGAATACATAAGGTAAGTGAGGAATATCTTTGGACCACTGACCACTTAAACTAACCTGTTCTGTCTTTCAAGTTTTAAGACTTCATGTACAGCACATTTAATAGTCTTTTTCTGTTTGTTTAATCAAATCAGTTTCACATGAGCCAAACCAGTGTTGTGTGTGTTCAGCCCTCTGGTACACACTGAGAGCAGGATTGTGGGCCTGCTGCAGTCTCCACTCATCATGTGACCACTGCTCCCTCACACAGACTTCACCTTAACCCCAATGAGGACACACATGTCACATGACCACAGTCACATGAGCTCATGTGATCAGTGGCTCTCTGGAGCAGCCTGGATCACAGAACAGGAAGCAACATGGAAGTCTCATGTCTAATCCAAATGAATAACATCATAATAATTCTGATCACACAATTCTAGTGCATTTCGTGCAATACTTTATGTACACAGTGAGTTAATCGAAATAGCTTCAGATGCTTATGATTAGTTGAAATGATTGAAGCAGTGATCATGTAAATAAAGGGAGTGTGGGATTTCAGGACCATGGACAGCTACTGCAGAAACACATCTGTGCTATGAAATATTGACCCTTAAAGCCACACTATGTAACTTTTTTACCCAAAAGTGGCGTGCCAAGTCCAGAAAATGAGATACTGTACTTTTAAAAAACAAACAAACCCTACATATGTATCCACTGGCATTAATTGATGTCATTTTTTTTCTTTTCTTTCATCTCAAATATAATGCACACTTTGAAGTGAAAGTTTCCATATTTAGAAGCAACTCTTAGATATTTTCCCCTGAAAGCATACTGTACAAATATTGTATGTCCCGCTCACACACAGCTTTTGCGTGTTTACAAAATGTGATTCAATTGAAATAACAATTAGGGAAATGATTGAGACAGTGATCATGTAAATAAGGGGAATATGAGGATTTCAGGACCATGGACAGCTACTGCAGAGACTACTCTGTGCTAATTGACCCTTAAAGCCACTGTATGTAACTTTTTAACGCAATGTTAATTAAAATAAATAAACTTTGGAAATTGTTTGTTTGGCTGTAATATGGAGAATGTTGTTAAGTATGGTTTTAACTTTAATCATGTAGTTGACAGTCCACTTCCAAAAGTTACATATGGTAGCTTTAGAAATTGATCTAGAAGTTCACATTTCCTTCTTAATCTCAAATGTAATGTGCACTCAGAGTTGATTTACTTACAGAAGCAACTCTTTTCCCCAAATAAATAATAGTATGCTGTATAAATATGTCATTCACATGTCCCTGATCTGAGCCTGTCCCTGTCCTGTCCACAGATGTACGTGACATGTGTAGTGAAATCCAAAGGCACTCGTCTGGCGTCTCCAGTGCTGTCTCTGGGGCTCATGTGCCTGGCCTTCCTCACCGGACTCAACCGTGTGGCCGAGTATCGCAACCACTGGTCTGACGTGATCGCAGGGTACATTATTGGGACCGCCATCGCCACTTTCCTGGTATGTCAACACATACACATGCTAACACACTATCACCATACACAACTAATGCTAACACATCACAACAATGCAAAGACATCATCAGCCACTTTTCTGGTACAGCACGTTAACATAACCACATGCTAGCACCATACACGCTAACATGCCACAACCACAAAAGATATATAGCTATTGTCCTGGTACTCCACATCAGCATACACACTTACACGCCACAACCACGCAGGACCGCCATCACCACTTTCATGGTACGCCACATTACCACACACACAGTATATTTACAACTCACTCCTCCTACTTATTTGTTCCACAGTATGGTTTAAAACAATCTTGGTCCCAAGTATGGTTTTAAATTTCTATTTCCATGGGTGACGTGCCACCTCTAGAAAATAGTTAAATGGCTATTTTATTTTTTTAATGGTTCATTCTAACTGTGGCCAGTAGATGGAGTGTTAACACCAAAACAGAAGGAGTGAAACTGATGCACAATAGTGTGTGTTACACTATTACACACACTATTGTGTGTAATTATTTTAAGTTCTAAAACATGAAAAACAATGCATAATAGTGTCCGTTAAATATACCCTGACAGGTAGGCTTGATATGCCTGCGTGTCGTGAGATGCTAATTCTGGGGTGTTACATATGGACGTGGCTGTTGTGATGGTGCAGTTATTGTCTAATGATCCAGAGTGTATTCTGAGCTGTGCTGATGAGCCAGACCTTGCCTCAGATCATTAACAGCTAATGTGTGCGCCAGCCTGGCCTTAGCTTCTGTCCCCGCACTCTGCCCCTGCACACACAATACAAGCCTTAATTAAGATGTTATTTAGAACAGTAGAATGTATCTGGTGATGGTTTATGGACTTAAAAATGATGTGGTAGAAGAAGTATGACACAACAATATGGGCAAAATGCCATATTTGTGCTCAGAGAAAACAACTTTGGATTAATACATTCAGTCTACTTTACATGATTCACTTTTGACAGTATACATTAAAATAGCTATGCTTTCAATTACAACTCAAATATTTGGGATCATATTTTTTGTCTAACATTGAGCATCATTACATCATTCAGAGTACACATTTGATTAATGGTCTTGTATTGACTCTTGTGAGCTTTAAGCCATGTTGTTACCTCCTCAAAAACATACCTGGAGTTGTGATGTCATAATTTACCTTTAGTTCAGTAGAGATTGGAAATTCCAGGGCTAAAATCATCCAAATGATTAGAGTGAACGTGTATGGAGTTTAAAAACACAGTAGAGCACTTCCTGTATTGTAAGTATGTATTCTATGTCATGTACTTCATGTACATGGGATCACAAGGTCAAACAATGTTTTCTGTTTGAGAGAAGAAGGGTTTGTGTGTTAAACATGTGCGAGTGAAACAAAACACTCCAGGTGTGTTTGTGATGAAGAAACTCCATTAGAACATATAGATCAGTAATAGCATAATATATGAGCCCTTTAAGGATTTTGAGGGAATACTGAAAATGTCACATTTCAGAACTTGTTTGAAGATTCCCAACTACAGGGTTAGTTTTATACAGAATAAGAGCACATGAAGACAGTATATTTCATTGTTAGCACAAATCATTATATTACTGAAATAATGGCCCCCTTAGTGAGCGTTGACGTCGGGATTGGACTGTGATTGGTCTCACAGCTCTGTTCCTGGTTGACACAAGAATGTGTAAAGTTCCCAGAATGCACTGCTCTGTCTGACCCTTCTGATCTCGTTAGCTAGCATCATGCCAGGCTCACAGCACATCCTCTGCTTGTTAGAGTGCCATGGGGAGTGTGACCTACATCCACCACTACCCACAATCCCCTAGGGCAGCCACGACCTCTAAGGGGCTGGTAAAACCCTTTTGCTTTTCATGATTACTGCCTTTGAAAGAGATGGTGCATTTGGAGTCAATGAATGCATTTTGTGTGCTGTTGTAGTGTACGATCTTGTTTATGGGTAGAAGGTTATAAGACATAATGTGCATGTGTCCCTATATTGTTGATATCATTATGCTATTCACAGTAGTAAGAGGCTACTTGGCTCACACACTTGCAGATTTTTTAACTTTTTGGGTTTTGAGGTTTTAACATCATATCATGAGATTTTAACCAAGAACTACTAAGAAGTTAAACTAAACTAAGAAGTGCAGCATGTGCAGTTCAAAGGACACAAGTAAGGGACTGTTGGATTGTGTGAAATGAAACTGGTGTGTTTTTCCATATCCATGGAAACTGTGCACAAGGCTAGCAAAGGAGCTAGCTATGAACCTTTGAGTTGCTACAGCCTTTTTATACCAAAATGAGGGATAGAGGAGCTCTTTCTCCAATAGGCTCCTAAAGCTCCACTCAAACAGTGAGAGATACAGGACTACATTCATACCATACGCCATACAGTTGTACAACAACTCACCCTTATGTAACAGATAATACTCCCTACAACTGTACAACAACTTAATTTCAAGTAACGGATAACCTATGCCCTGTCAATCAGCATAGTATTTGCACTGTTGTTCTTGTCTCTTGTATATAGCTGTGATTTTATAGTTTATTTTTGTTCCTCTCTGTTATTATATTATATTGTGATGTGTGAGCTACTGTATCCAGATAATTTCCCTTGTGGATCAATAAAGTTTGTCTAAGTCTAAGTCTAAGTTTCCTTTCCTCTTTCCTCTGGAAAGAAGACTTACGCAGCGGGCGTGTACCGTTGGTGGTGAAAGCGGGGGTAGAGCAATGGCGTCTTGAATACGGGAGAATAAAGATGACTCAAACATGCACAAATCACTCTAAATAACTTCAGAGGCTCAATGAGAAGGAACATGTCTCCTTTAAATGTGCACTATACAAGTTTTCTGAGAGAGGGTAGCCACCTCCTTGTCGCCATGGAAATATTAGTTTGCTTGTAATGTTCCACGAGTGGAGTTAATATGATTAACTTAGATTCAGGAGCTGGACTCCTTTCCAGCCAATCACAGCTCATCTTGACCACTCCTTCAATTACCCAGAAGCCCTATTTATACAGCCTATCCCGACAACCCTGTCAGTGTCAGCTCTCTCAGAGACGGAGCCCCCACCCTGAGTCTCTCCCCAGCCATCACATCTACTCACCGTCAATAAATATCTTTATCGTATTTCATTGTCGTGGCGTGGTCCTTGCTAGTGAAATGGCATTAAATGTAACTTCATTTCATGTCAGATCTGTTGTTGAGGCAAACTCATAAGAATGTATGCTTTGCAATGTAAAAGAATAACACACACAACTGAAGGTGTTAATACTGCACAAGTGTGAGCAACATTCCACCAGAAAAGTGAACTTGTAATCTTTGCTTCTCAACAGTTCATCTCCAAAGCTGTTCATGTAGATGCACTCTCTCTCCTCCCCTCGTTCCCTGCTCGGCTCCATCTCCTCTGCTTTATAAAGACAGTCCCAGAGCTCTCAGATTGTAGCAATAATTCAAACAGTCCTCATTATGCAGAGAGGCAGAGGAAGTGTATTTAGCATCAGTACATGACCCGGAGACACAACACTCAACAGTGTATTCTAAACTCTGATGAGCAGGTCAAAAATAAAGCTATCCACAAAGAAATATTAACAGGAACCTTTTGGGATCCACACATTTCCCAGCAACAAAGGCTTATTGTTTTCCAGACACTTACATTAAAGTGAGGGTATTATGCAAAATAGATTTTTTGAAGCTTTCTACCATGTTCTAACATTGTTCCCCTCATCAAAAACATGCCTGAAGAGGTTTTAGATGTCATCCATGCATGTTTGAGTATTCTAGTGCTCAAAGGAGGGGAGACATACAAAATGAAAGTGAAATTTATAAAACATGCTAGTACGTTGTTTTCGGCTAATTTAGCATTTTCAAAACAATAAAAGCTGGTGATTTAAATATGTTATGCATCAACATTTAATACACGTACAAGTAAAATACCATCTGTTCAATAATAATAATAATAATAATAATAATAATAATAATAATAATAATAATAATAATAATAATAATAATACATCAGACTTATATCAAAGACGTTTTATAAACAATAGGAGACAATTAAGCTATCCCACATAAAA